>ML331600.1:0-24218 GCA_005239505.1 Nicotiana paniculata
TGGTTCAAGGATACAGTCAGGAGGAAGGCATAGACTATGATGAAACCTTTGCTCCAGTGGCAAAGCTGGAAGCAATAAGACTCCTCATAAACTTTGCTGCTTACATGGAATTCACCATTCATCAGATGGATGTTAATAGTGCCTTCCTAAATGGCTATCTAAAGGAAGAAGTGTTTGTCAAGCAACCTCCGGGGTTTGAGAACAAGGAGAATCCTGATCATGTGTACAAACTTGGCAAAGCACTGTATGGACTCAAGCAAGCTCCCAGATCATGGTATGAAAGGTTATCAAAATTCTTGCTTGAGCATGACTACAAGAGAGGTAAAATTGATAGTACTTTATTCTTAAAGGAAAAAGGTAAATATCTCTTGCTAGTTCAGATATATGTAGATGACATAATCTTTGGAGCAACTATTGAAAAGCTAAGTAGAGAATTTTCTAAACTAATGGGGGAGTGAATTTGAAATGAGCATGATGGGTGAGCTTAATTTCTTTTTAGGCTTAAAAATTAAATAAAATTTAAATGGAACTATGATCCATCAGCAAAAGTATGTGAAAGAGTTGCTTAAAAGGTTTAAAATGCCTATTGCAATAGCCACAAAACTAGATATAGATGAACCTGGTTCATCTGTTGATCAAAAGTTGTATAGGGAAATGATTGATTCATTGTTGTATCTCACTGCTAGTAGACCTGACATTATTTTCAGTATAGGACTTTGTGCAAGATTTCAGGATAATCCAAAAGAATCCCACCTAACTGCAGTAAAGAGAATCCTGAGATACTTAAAAAGCACCACTGATCTATGTCTTTGGTATCCAAAAGGCAGTAACTTTAATCTTGTGGGATATGCTGATGTTGACTATGCAGATTTTCTAGTGGATAGAAAGAGCACCTCAGGTATGGCACATTTTATGGGATCATGTCTTGTGTCTTGGGCCACTAAAAAGCAGAATTCCGTAGCTCTATCTACTGCTGAGGCTAAGTATGTGGCTGCAACCTCATGTTGTGCTCAACTATTGTGGATTAAACAACAACTAATAGATTTTGGAATCGATGTTGGTTGTATCCCTATCTTTTGTGATAATACTAATGCTATCAGTATGACAAAGAACCTCGTTCATCATAAAAGAACAAAGCACATAGATGTTAGACATCATTTTTTAAGGGACAAATATACGAAGGGGTTGATCTCTATTGAATTTTGTGCTACTGTTAACATATTGCTGACATATTTAAAAAAACATTGAGTAGAGAATATTTTAAAAGGAATAGGTAAGAGTTAGGGATGATTAAGATCACCTAATTGAACCAGTTCAGATAGTACATGAAAAAAATGGAAAAAAAAATAATAGTATTTTTTTGGCTAGAAAATCTGAAACTTGTGTAAATATATCAGATTAACTGTTACTCAGTCTCATGTTGTAAATATCATACTCTTTTGCCATGTTTTGAAATGACTCACTAGTTACTAATGATTTTTCTCTATTGTTGAAAATTGAGGCTTGATCAAGAGGATTCTTAAAATATGAACCTGGTTCATCGGTTCTGGTTCATCTGAAAGGCAAGGTATGTGTTCTCCACTATATACACTTTGAAATCTCTCTACCCAATCTCAAAATCCTTTCAAAGTTTATTCATTAACCTCTTTGAACCAATTTCGTCTACACTAAGAATCCCATCAAATTAAAACGCCTAGAATCTAGGGAAGCTGTAACCGTAACTTCTAATTGACAAATTGCAGCAATGATAAGACTTCTATTTGACCCAAAAGGTTGCCGTTATGTATTAATTACCCATCCCCTTTAAAACCCCTCATCATCACTTCTGTAAGCCTTCATCAACTCTACAACCATTGAAACCCTTCCATCTTCCTCTTCTCTAAAACTTGATCCAGATTTTATCTTCTTCTTCAACCAAAATCAACAATGGTTTTTACTCCACCACCCGCTACCCCATCTTCGACCTCTTCCCCCATACCTCAATCCAACACTAAACCCTCACAATAAAGGTCTACTCCATCTCAATCCAATCCCACCACTCCTCAACAAAATCCCACCCCGTCTCAACCCAGTCCCACCATTTTTTAACCTAACCCTAATCCAGAACCCAAAAAAAGGAGGGTTAAAATGCTTGCCAGAAAAAAAGTGGCCACAGGTTCTCTCGCCAGAAAATTGAATGCCAAACTTCAAGCCAGTCAGGCTCAAGAAGCAGAAAACTCCAATGACTCCTTCAATTCAGCAACTGAGAGGGAAGCAGCAGAATCCTCTGATCTGAACAGGTAGTCTTTGTAACCAAAATTGTGTCTGAAGCTGATTCTGAGGTTGGTGAGAACTTAGAAACTAGGCTTGTTTTGATTGGGTCCGTGATAGATGTGGAGGTACCTGAAATGAGAAGAAGAGGTGGTAAAAATAAAATTGATCAAGAAAAAGAGAGAGAGGGAGGTCGGAGTAAAGAGAGGGGAACATGGGAAGAAACTACTCGTTTGGTTATCTGTGGTCCTGAACCAGTAGTGGTAGGAGAGGGAGCCAAGAAGTCAGGGGGAATAGGAGAAACGACTGGGGGGTTGGTAACTCTAGGGAAGTCTACAGATAAACCTGGTTCATCTATTAGCAGATCTTCTGAAGAAGTTGGGTGACAGTTATAAGCCAAAGAAGAAAGGAACTTCCAAGGCTCAAAATTTTGGAGCAGCAGAAGAAAGTAAGAAAAGGAAAGCCACTCCCTCTGTTGGTTATGAAATTCCTCTTCGAAGAGGAAGAACTACAAGAAGCACTCTAAGGCAGAGTGAGGAGGAGTTACAAAAAACCTTGGAAGAGAGTAAAAGAAAAAAAGTTGAAAAGGGTAAGGAGAAAATTACTGAGCTTGTAGAGGCTGTTGAGATTGATGAGATGGACCTGATCCATCAAGCTGAATAAGTGGGAGGTTGAGATTCAGACCCCAAAACCAAAGAAAGCCAAGACTTCCTCAAAGAAGTCTGCATCTGTGTCTGCTGAACCCTCAACTGTATCCAAGAGAACCAGGTCTACAGTGAAGCCAAAGAAAGTACAAATTGCTGAAGAAGACGACTGGAGTGATGAAGAGGTAGCTGAGTCTGATGGAGAAAAGGATAAATTGAAAAATTTTAGGAAGCGCACAATTCTAAAGGGGAGGTTGTTGAAAGATTTGGAAGAAGAGGGCATGATCCTGTTGTTGGAGAATCTGGAGATGCAGGGGTGGAAGGACATGGTCCTTCAGTTGGATGGGGGATTGGCCAGAAATGAGATAGTAGAATTCATGGTCAACATTGTGATCAAGGATGGCAGAGTCACTAACCAAGTGAAGGGGGTAAAAATTTCTTTTGATGCCAAGGAATTAGGAGAAATCTTTGGAATTCCATCTGAAGGCTATGACGACTATACTAGGCAAAATGGCCAAGTTTATATGCCTTTTCAACTGCTTTGCTGGTCACAAGGAAATTCTACGACAATGAGGAAGAGGTTGAACCTAAGGCAGTCTACAAGAGTGAGATGAAGCCCCCACACAAATCAATCTTTGAGTTTATCAACAAGTGTGTCTTGCCACGGCAGGAAAGGAGACACATTGCTAACTACATGGACTTAGTTCTGATGGAGTGCCTGGACAGTGGGAGGCAGATAAATTGGCCTTGGTTCATCATTCAGCTACAGACAGAGTTGTAAAGGATTCCAAAGCCCATGCCATTCCATATGGCTTAATTCTCACTTCTGTACTTGTTCACTACAAGGTGCCTCTGAAGAAATCAGAGATGGCCACAAGCAATGATCACTTTGGAATAAATACCCTGCTAGCTTGTGACTATGAGGTAAATGTCATAGCCAATGAAACTGGTTCATCTAGGAAGAGACATGTGAACAACAAATTTAGAGCGCTTGTGCAGGAAAGTGGGGTGAAGGATGCAAAAATACTTCGGCTGAAGAACCGTCTGGTAGAGGTTGAATCTGAGAGGGATGCTCTTCGAACTGAGCTTGCAACTTTTCGATGATGCCAAAAGAGGAAAGAATGGTTATGTGCTAATCTGAACATGTGATATTTATAACCTAATGAACCTGGTCCTTTTGTGATAAATGCTTAATACTCTAAAATGTGTCAATATTGGATTAAGTTGGATACAAGCCTAAGCTTATGGACGCACAAAGTTTGTCATCATCAAAAAGGGGGAATTTGTTGGCCCAAGAAATAGAGTGGTTTTGAAGATTGACAAAGGAACTCAAAGATGAACCTGATCCATCATTGAAAGACATAGACACACACAAAGTTAGGCACGTGAGGTGCACATGCAGGAGATAAACGAAATCTTGGAAACAAGAGATATCTCCTGATCGAAAAGATTGCAAAATGATAAGGAGAAGGACTCCTTATTCAGTAAGAACAGAATCAAAGATAAGGAAGGATTAGAGGAGTTGAGATTAACTAGAACTCTTCCGCCAAGTAAGAGTAGCATTAAAACTCTAGTAAATCTCTCGTCTACTAATCTTATATATTGCATATTGTTCTTATTGTACAGGCACCCACAAAAGCAGAAGTTAAGCAAGAATTAAGAGCAAAATTAGCAAGGCAATTTGCAAGCAGTTCGTGTGAGATTTTAGTGTGCGACTCTGAAGCTACTTGAACCAGCTAGAAGAACCAGTTCCAACTATTGTCTTTTAGTCTCGTTTACTTGTAGTAGGTAATTTCAACTTGTACCTTTTCAGCTTTATCTAGAAGCATCTGTAATAGGTACTGTGTGTTTCAAGTTATAGCTAACTTGGAGTTTGTCGCAAATAGCTAGATGCTAGTTTACCACAAAGGGATTAGAGGTAATCCTAAGTTTACAAAAGAGTTTTTGTAAATACTGTTTGACTCACTGATTTAGTAAAGAATTTGGGAAAATCCTACTAGGAAGTAGGTTGTAATTTTTTCACCTTTTGAGCTAGGTGTTTTCCACGTAAAAATCTCTGTATTTTTATTTTCTGTATTTATTATTGCGCAAATAGTAGAGGTTGGAACACATAGAAGAACCTGGTTCTTCTATAATTATTGCATGCGAAAATCAGACACCACATATATCACCTCCCTCTTGTGTGGTATTGACGTTTAGAACATCAAAAATTCTTAGTAAAAAGCGGTGCGTGAGCGGTAACGAGCAAAAAGGGAAAGTACATCTTTTTCTTCTTATAGCTTGTTTGGATGGTTGTCACACATTATTTCATAATGTATCGTATCATATTATATTGTATTGTATTGTACTATATCGTTTGATGAATACAATGTTTGGATAGATTGTATCGTTTGTCGTTGTTTCATGATATCATGCACCAGCAATATAAAGGATAAATTTGTAATATTATAATGAGAAACTATAATACAGGATAAAATTATCATATAAAAAGATAGGGTAAATGATAAAATAAAATTACTTAATAATAATGAAGGGTGAGATGAGAGAAAAAGACAAGATAACGATGCAACCACACCAAATCGGTCGTTACATATAAAGTGGCACATTTCGTCGTTACGTAACGACTGATTTAACGATACGGTACAATAAAATTTAAGTAACAAACAAAACAAATATTGTGTTTAAAGAAACAATACGATACGATAAAATACAATAGGTAACGACCTGATGGATCGAGTTCTTTTTTTCTTTAATTTCTAATTAGATAATTTCTTCTTATTTTGTCCCATTAAGCTGAAAATTATCTCAAATTAGTAAGGCATTTATAATTATTTTAACAGCCATTTGACGAAATTTTGTACTTTTATGGTCTTAAACTTGAGATTTACTATCAGTAGTTGCGAGATTCACCAAACATCAGATCTGTAGAATTCACTACTTTCTTTTTTTCTTTTAAAATTAAAAATTGATGGTGCAAATCTCAAAACAATTGCTGTCAAGCAAACAAACACACAGTTTTAATAAACAATAGGCTATTTGTCATAGTACACACATTCCTGAACGAAATATTAATTCTACGATAATCTTCGTGTTTCTCAAATGTCTTTTTCCTTTCGTTCTTTTTACTTTTCTGGCACTTGATGTTTTATTTCGAAAATTCTACTCTATCTGTCCATAAAATAATGAAAGGGGAAAAATAATTCAGTGTTAATTTGGACAAATTCTTTTTATTTTTCACATTTAATTCGTACATGTCAAAATTGCTTAAAAGTAATGTCTCTATAGTTTTTCTGAGTAATAGAAAAGCTTAAAATATTCAAAAATACAATTGAAAACAGTCAGTTGACTTTCTACCTAAAATAACGTCATACACGATATAATTTTTAATCTTCCTTTTGTAAGCGACATAATATCTTGTAAAAATTGCGTGGGGCATCCTATTTGGTCGCTCTCATTTAATCTATATCTATTTTTAAAAAAACTTTTAACTTGTACCTACTTTTTAAATAATTTCAGCTCCCCTTCCCTCGCTGAGCTGAAGTTCATCAGTTAGGCTGAAGTTCGCCAGTTATAAAGACAAAACTTCAACATACGGGGCTGAAGTTCCCTAGTTACAAAGACACAGAGCTGAAGTTTTCCAGTTACAAACTTCAGCTCTAGAGTAGAAGTTCCCAAGTTATAAAGACAACAACTTCATCATACGAGGCTGAACTTCCCCAGTTACAAAGACAAAACTTCAGCTCAGCTGAAGTTTTTGTCTTTATAACTAGGGAACTTCAGCCCCGTATGATGAAGTTGTTGTCTTTATAACTGGGGAACTTCAACCCCGTATGCGAAAGTTCCTTATTTACAAAGACAAATACTTCAGCTCTAGAGCTGAAGTTCCCCAGTGTAACTGGGGGAACTTCAGCCCCGTATGCTGAAGTTTTTGTCTTTATAACTGCGGAACTTCAGCCCCGTATGCTGAAGTTTCTTATTTACTAGAGCTGAAGTTCTTCAGCTCTGAAGTTCGCAAGCTATTTCAGGCCCGTCTACTAGAATGTGAAGTTTTGCGTGATTGCCTTTGCTACTTCAGCCCCGCATGCTGAAGTTATGCGCAAAAACGGGTACAGATGCAATTTTTTTTACAAAGCGGGTATAAGTTAGAACGTGACACAAAAAATAGGTACGGATGCAAAAGCGCCTAATATCTTTAGGTAATTGGACTTTTTGAAAGTATATTCTATAGGATTTAGAGCCCGTAAGGACATAAGAATTTTTTCATTTTTTTTCCGAAAATAATTCACGTTTTTTCAAAATTAGTGTTTGGCCATAAAAAAATTAATTTTCACTTGAAGATGAATTTTGGAATTTTTCAAAAATTTGAAAAACTCCAAAAAGCTGTTTTCAAAGTTTTCACTCAGATCACTCACGAAAATTCAAAAACAATCCAAAATTATATTCATGTCCAAACAAAACTTTGATTTTCAAATATACACTTTCACTTGAAAAAAAATTTCACTTTTTTTGAAATTTTACAATTTTTATGTCCAAACGCCCACTTAAAGTATATATACTGATAGTGTTAATTTTTTTTTTTTGATATTATCAATAATTTTTAATATGTGCTAATTTGTCACTTATCATTTTATCATGTTAAACAATTAAAACTTATCACATAAATTTATTTATAATTACTTTATAAATGATATAATTGTATTAATAATTTTTACACGATCATTAATACGTACAAATTAAACTCTACTCTAGGTATGGCTATTTGTGTAGTTACATTTCTGGCATTGAAAGTGATTAAGGAGGTGTACACAGGAACTTCGATTACAGTCTACATATCATGCTAAACAATCACTTTTATCAATTATTATTGAAGTATAAAAGAAGAAAATGGTAATGATTATGTTCGAATATGCTAGTTGTCTTTAGGTTTCTTAGCGTAGTTTAATAAGCATCTATAAAAAAAAAAAAAAAAAAAGTCACTAACTTTTCAACAAAATTATAAGATGGCCAATATAATTCTTGTATATTTTTTTTTATCATCTACAAGTTTCATAAATAAAATATTAATTAAGTATACAACAATTATACCAACTTCCAGTTTTAACCCAGAATTTTTTTATTCGTTTCTAGGTTTCTCCATCGAGTGTAGCTCTCACACAAAATACGGTCAAAAAAATAATTACAAATCAAAAAAAGAATCAAATTGAAAAAAGTATAAGTAAATAGAGAAATAATTAATTAAGATAAATTGGAGATGATGTTTGATCAAACATATAGTATCTCGCGGATCAACCTGAATTAAATTATTTGTATTAACAAGTTCTAATTAAATAAAGAAATATAATCTTTCTAGATTAAATGGGAAAATAGGAAAGAAAGTCACATTCTATGAATTTTACTCTCTTTATATTGTTCAAAGCATTCTTTTTAAATTTTATCTCTCTGTCAACTGACAAATATACGCTTTCTGAAAAAATAGATTTTTTCTTTCATTTTCACGTTTTTTACATTATTATACAACAAATAAAAGAAAAAAAAAATTAAGAGAGAATTTAGGAAAAAAAAAAAGAAAAAGGAGAGGTGCTTTTTTGACCTGTAGCCACCAAAGACCAGAAAAAAGTTCAGTAGCTGAGCTCATCTCTTCTTTTCCTTTGCTTTAGTTATCTTCCTCAGTAAGGGAACTATAAATTCTAATATGAAAAATATTAACAGTGATTAATAATATTATTTTGATATTTCATCAATATATAACACCCCCTTTGATCCCCGACTAATTCAGATGGATAAACACTCACAATCTGAATTAGTGGAGTATATGATCCCAACTGATATCACAATTATCCTCAATCTCGAACACAAGACTTATAGTTAAGAGCGACGGAGTAATATCTATTTTAACTTTTGGTGGTAAGTATTTTATAGGAACACTGCAGTAAATTATAATATTATATTTCTAATATAAAGTGTAATACTTAAATTAATGTATAGCTTATAACAGTATTAGTTGTATTAAAAATGAAAATGACAACCGGACAGAGCATAAAAATATATCAAATCCATGTATCCTTCTAACCAAATATCTGTGCTTGGATTTAAAAAAAGAAAGAAATATTTATTGCATATTTTCATAGGGTGGAAGTGTGGGACTATAATAGTTTGAAACTTTAATAAATGTTGGATCTTCAATCCCACAAAAGAAGTGCAATAAAGCTAGTCTACTAACATTAGTTTACTGTGCATATTTGCCTTTTCTCTACAGCGTCCATACAAACTCCATTTTTGACCGCCATAAATGGTGGGCTTAACTCCAAATCATTACTGCTTCTCCTTTCTTGGGCACTAAAGCTAGGGTTCTTCAATTAGCGTATCCCACTTTTTACACATTTCTCTAACAACCCCTTTTTCCCTTAATCTTATTTTTATTTGTTCTACTTCAAGATTTTTTCTTTTTTTTTGACTTGCATTCTTGAAAAGCTATTACTTCTGATATAGCTTGATTGATTTATAGTTTTGCTTTCTTGAATTGCTCAAAAGTTCAAATCTTTAAGCTCAATCTTGCTCCATTTGATTGTTCTGCTTGTGAAGTTTACATCTTTTGAGCTTATTGCATGTGGGTTTTTTTTCGTGTGGCGGGATTTGTGAGTATTTGAATGAGGAAAAAGGGTGTCTAGGGTGATGAGATATGAGGGTTAAGATTGTAGGAAAATGGGTTGTGTATTTGGGAAAGAGATTTCATCTTCTGAGACACCTAATGGGGAGGTTGTAGTTCGAAGTAGGAGAGAAAATGGGGTAGATAGAGATTTGGCAGCAGCCCCATCTGGGAGGAGAGAGAAAGTTGGTACTGTAAATAAAGTGGATGCCATAGGCGGCGGCGGAGGTAGTGATGTTGGTGAAGTTGTGAATGGTAGGGATCAGAAGGATGAGAAGAAGGGTGAGAATGCAAGGCATAGGGGTGAGAGGAGAAGGTCTAAGCCTAATCCGAGGCTAAGCAACCCACCTAAGAATGTGCACGGTGAGCAAGTGGCGGCTGGATGGCCGTCATGGCTTTCTGATGTAGCTGGAGAGGCTATCAATGGTTGGATTCCGCGCAGGGCGGATGCATTTGAGAAGCTAGCTAAGGCAAGCAATTGTTAACCTCATTGGTTGAATTACTTGTTTTTGTTTTGTAGATTGATTAACATCTCATTCATTGTCATTTCTGTGCTGTATTTATTGTGCTATTTAGATTGGACAAGGTACTTATAGCAATGTCTATAAAGCTAGAGATAATCTAACGGGGAACATCGTTGCACTGAAGAAGGTTAGATTTGATAATTTGGAGCCAGAGAGTGTGAGATTTATGGCAAGAGAGATCTTGATTTTGCGCCGCTTGGATCATCCAAATGTTATTACGTTGCAAGGATTGGTTACGTCAAGGATGTCTTGTAGTTTGTACCTCGTGTTTGATTATATGGATCATGATTTAGCTGGACTTGCTGCAAGCCCTGGAATCAAGTTCACAGAGGCTCAGGTTGGGGTTATATACTTGTATTATTTGCTTGTTGTGTTTTTAGCTACAAGTGTTTGGCTTCCAAATTGTTTACATTGTTTGTTGGTCAATATTTGTAGGTTAAATGTTACATGCATCAACTATTAGCAGGGCTTGAACACTGTCATAACCGTCTTGTGTTGCATCGCGATATAAAAGGATCAAATCTTCTCATTGACAGTGGGGGAGCACTCAAGATTGCTGATTTTGGGTTGGCATCTTTCTTCGATCCCAATAAAAAGCAGCCCATGACTAGTCGTGTGGTTACTCTATGGTACAGACCACCAGAGCTTCTACTTGGAGCCACCGACTATGGTGTTGGTGTTGATCTTTGGAGTGCTGGTTGTATTTTAGCTGAGCTATTAGCTGGGAAACCCATTATGCCTGGTCGTACAGAGGTACAGTCTGTTGGTCAAAACAATCTGATAGTGTCACAGGTCTTGGGTGATACCGGAAAAAAGAACTCTTTTTTTGCCGTGCTTGTTGTTTGCATCAATTTATTTGCTTGCTTGTGTTTCTTTTAGTTGAAGAGTAGCTTTTTCCCTTCAACTAAGGTACATTTGCTTATAACTAATTTCTCTCCATTTGAAATTCTCTTCAATACAAAAGGCCTGGTGCATAAGCTCCCGCTATGCACGGGGTCCGAGGAAGCTATTGTACGCAACTTTACCCTGCATTTCTGCAAGAGGCTGTTTCCACGTCTTGAACCCGTGACCTCCTAGTCATAAGGCAACAACTTTACCAGTTACGCTCAGGCTCCCTTTACACTCATCAATACAAAAGGAAATCTTTATTTGGGGAAAGTAGCTTTTCTAATATTTAGAGCCCGTTTGGATTGGCTTATTTTAAGTGCTTTTAAGTCAAAATAGCTTTTAAGCCATTTTGTAGTGTTTGGATAAAGTAAAAAAATGCTTTTAAGCACTTGTTTTTAAGCTAAAATGACAAAAATAAGCCAAAAGCCAGAAGCCAGAAGATAGAATTCCTAACTTATGGCTTTTGGCTTAAAAGTCACTTACAACAAGTCCATCCAAATGGGCACTTAATCAAGATTAGTGAACTGCTAAATAACTTTCTTTAGCATGATAGGAAAGAGACGTGGAGATATGAAAGATTTTGTTTCAGATTAGTTATATATGGCTGTTTTAGTAGGTTCTCCCCTATCACACAATGCTAAGCCTAAGAAACCAAAGCAGTCAGAGCAGACCGCTCGCGTGAAAGTATGACACAATGTGCTTAGCTTCAGAGTTTGATTGAGACATGGCTGCGTACAGCTTAATCTGGATTAAGCTACTCAATTGCATCTTGGGCTTAAGTGTGTATGTGACTTTTTATCGGAAGGAGTGGCAGGACCACAAACCAAAGTTCTAAAAGCCTGGAAATAATTCTGAACATTGCTCCAGCTTTAGCTTAAATGTCTTTACTTTTTCCTCAATGTGCAAATCCTCCTTCCCACTGGACTGACAGTGGTGGGAGGACCATGAACTGAAAAGTAGCTCTGCGACTTATGATTGCTTTACAATCAGTATTTTGTAACTTTTGAGTAAATTTTCATGGATTGGATTAGCAGCGAGCTTCATGATTTGATTAATTTACACTTCCATAATATTCAGGTTGAACAGCTCCACAAGATCTTCAAGCTATGTGGATCTCCGTCAGAAGAATATTGGAAAAAGTCGAGGCTTCCACATGCAACTATATTCAAACCTCAGCAATCATACAGAAGATGTATAGTAGAAACTTTTAAAGATTTTCCGCCTTCGTCGTTGTCATTGATTGAGACTCTTCTGGCCATTGATCCTGCTGAGCGTCAGACAGCTACAGCTGCATTACAGAGTGCAGTAAGCTGTTCATATCCATATTATTACTTCATGATTTTACTTGAGGCAACTGATTGATTAACTGTTTAAGTAATGAAGTCTCTGTTTGTCTTAAAGTCTTCACGCTTTTGCTTTCATGTTCCTCAATCTCTTCATCTTCATTGATAGACTTTTTCTTCTGCATTTATTACTAATTATTAGTGCTTACGACTTTCTTCTTTTTATCTCTTCATTAACCTTACAAAGACCAGAATTGATTTTTTTTCCTTTTTAAGAAAATTGTGGGGGAAAAATCCAATGATTTGGTTTCAAATATTGCATCACATGGCAGGAGAGAAATGACTTGCTTCATAGTTACATCACTAGTTAGAAAGTCAAAGAACTTGGTTTGGCTGACCTTTTACAAATCAATTTCCTTTCTTAGCATCAATTCATGGTCAACTGCTAGAGAGCTAAATGAATTTCCAAAGTATATGCAGGAAGAAGATTGACTAAAAAGGTTTTATTTGTTTTTACTTCATAGATATTCACATGCACTCGAATTGATTGACCTATGTCTTTGTTACAAAAGGACGCATAGATATTCACATGCACTCAATATATGTTCCGTTTATTCTTGTGCAGTTCTTTACTACCAAACCTTACGCCTGTGAACCTTCCAGCCTTCCCAAATATCCACCAAGCAAAGAAATGGATGCTAAACGGCGAGACGAAGAATCTCGAAGGTCTAGTTATCTGGATCCTTTTGTTTTTTATTTTATACCCACACTTCATATTCATATTTGCATATTTATATCAATTATTTTATATATAGAAGAAACCATTCTTGTCGAGATAGCTAGTTGCTGTGTATACTTTTTTATATTTCATCAGTATTTGTTCAAAATTATTTTGCTCCATACGCAAATTCCCTTTTATTGTTGGGACCTGCTAAAGGAACCAGTTACAAAAACATGAATCTGTCTTCTCAATTAGCATACTTTTGTGATATTAAGTAGGGGAACTTCATTTTCTTCTATCTGCTTCACGTTTATCTGCTGAAGCAGTTTGTCATTTTCCTCCTAAAATTTTTACCTGAACTATTTGCCATATAATAGACAAAGAGCTGCTGGGAAAGCCAATGCTGATGGTGTAAGGAGAAATCGTCACCGTGATCGAGCAGTGAGGGCAATCCCTGCTCCTGAAGCCAACGCGGAGCTGCAAGTCAATATTGATGTATGTCATTTAAGAATCTCATTTCAGCATTACCTTTATGTTCTAATATTTGACCATCTAAGTCTTGTAAGATTGCATATGCATTTTTTGCATAATGTGAACCTGTCAGAGCTGTTCCAACGTGAAACTAACAAAACAAAGATATTAAAATATAAAAATGGTCAAATTTTCAGTTTTAGGTAATTTCTATCCCGGGGTTAAATAGTTTACCTCTGTGTCATGTCATGCTTCAAATATTTTACCATCCAAGTGTTGTAAAATTGCATATGCATTTTATGTATAATCTGAATCAGTCGGAGTAGTTCCAACGCAAAACTTACAAAATAAAGAGAACAAAATATCTGCTCAAAGTCGAACTTCAGCTTTCAGTTAATTTCTTACCCAGGATTGAATAGTTTCCCTTCTTTCCTTGAGTCGGGGGTATATCGGGAACAACCTCTCTACCTCCTCTCTACCCTCAAGGTAGGGGTAAGGTCTGCGTACACAGTACCCTCCCCAGACTCCACTTGTGGGATTATACTGCGTTTGTTGTTGATTGAATAGTTTCTCTGTGTTCCATCTTATGATCTTATAATTAGGAAAGTAGTAAAAGCTATTGAGATTCTGAAGTGTACATTTCTCCAACATACCTCATCTTTTTTGCATTGGGCTAATTACACCGCCAAATTGGTCAATATATTACTTGTCAATGATTAGTAGTTGGAAGAGAGGGTTGTCCGCTAGTAGTTTCGCATTTGACATGATTGTCAAATTCCGTCATTGCATTTCCTAGTAGTTTTACATTTTATACACACTATTCCTTTCCAATTAAATTAGCACAGAAGTCCCTCGGTTTTCTTTTATGTGATAACATTTGACGGCGCACAATTTTTAAAATGTTAATTTGACTTAGTTTGATAGAGAAAACACAAATCGAAGTTTAAACTTGATATTTTGATGAATTTAAATTCTCGAAACTTTAGGAGTTGTAATAAATAGTATTACTGGTGGAATGGGGTCAACATTTTTACATTGGGAAAATAGAAATTGTCATATAAATTTGAAAGTCGGAAGGGCTATATAATTCCTTTTTCGTTCAATCCTCCGATTTATTTCTTTAGTGCATTCTGGCAAAGTTGTTACTGACTTTTGCTTAACTTGCTTAAACAGAGGCGGCGTCTAGTAACACAAGCAAACGCGAAGAGCAAGAGTGAAAAGTTTCCTCCCCCACACCAGGATGGAACATTAGGTTATACCTTGGGTTCTTCACATCACATTGATCCAGGCTATGAACCCTCAGAAGTCCCATTCACATCCATGAATTTCTCATATTCAAAAGAACCGATCCAAACGTGGTCCGGCCCATTGGTGGAACCTGCCACTGGTGCTCCAAGAAGAAAGACAAAGCCATCAAAGAAGGATTCTAACAAGAAAGGAAAAGAAAGCATGTAAAGTCTAATGAATGATGTGATATTCTACAATTGGTATACTTCAAGGAGCTGCAAAACTTACAGATTATTTGTCCTATACGTAAATCAAGAAGCTTCTCAACAGCATAGAGAGGTAAAAAAGAATTTTTATCGTAGTATTTCTCCTTTTTGTATTTTTTTGGATAATGAGAATCTTTTCAATATTGTACATGTAAATTTTGTTTCTTCATATTAGCAGACTCTGTTTAGAACGATGAAAATCCTAATAAACAATCTCAGAAATGTTCTATCCTTTTACATCTGCATGTTCTGCGCACATAGTACAACAACAACTTACCGAGTCTAATCCCACAAATTGGGGTCTGGGAGGGTAGTATGTACGCAGACCTTACCTCTACGTGGTAAGGTAGAGAGGCTGTTTCCGTAGACCCTCAGCTCAAGAAAAGGTGAAGAAGAGAAAGACTCTGCTCACATAGTTATGACTTTGAAATAATGTTGTCTTCAGTTTTTCTTGCAAGATCTACACTCAGATATCTTGATCTATTTAAATGTATCTCCTTAATGATTCCCTGGTATCCCAGTTCATAATGTCTGATGCCTCAAGAATACTTGGCTAGAATGGAATTTCAAACTCAGCACCTGTTGAGTTAGATTTTGAGAAGAGTTGGAGAGCACAGTATGATGAAAAGTTATAAGTTGTGTTTGCTCCTTGGATTGGACTAAGTGCACATCCTTTCTGTAAATGTAAATCTTGTTATTCTTCTCCTTTATTGCTAGTGGATGAGTACATTAATGATTACATGAGAATGAGTAGAGACTGTTGTGTGCAATTCTTTAATTGCATGATCTGTGGGTGGGTGGCTGCAACAAAACCAGAAGGTGCTAGCTCGTGCTCACGTTGTTTCAATTTATGTGAATTTATATGACTAGACATGAAATTTAAAAAAGAAGAAAAGATTATTGATACTTGTGGTGTTAAACATGTTACATGTCAAAACATTTATGTAATTACAAGTTTTTTGATATTTTTGGTCTTAAACGTACCATTGTCATATGTGGAGCTATAAAAGTTTTTTAGTAAGGGTCAAATGAAAGTTTAAGTTAAATTCTTTTCAAATTTAGTAAATAGGTCATTCTTAAAATAAAAAAGATATAGGGCTACGTAAATTGGAATGTATGGAGCAATTATTGTAAATTTCCATTTTAATCATTTCAAATCTAGACTTATAATAGTACTGAAACTCTCCTACTATATGAAGGAGAAGTTTTTCTTTAGTCTGACACATTGTAACACGCAATTCAAAGCAATCAAGGTTTAAGTTTGTCTTCTATCTACTGTTAAAAGCATTACTCACTTGTTCTGTTCTTTATTCGCGACTCGGTTTCAACTGAGGGTCCAATAGAGGATGAGCCTACTATTCAATCTAAGGTCAGTATTGGTCTTAACATTGCGATTGGTTTGATCCTTTATTTCGTCTTTAATTCATTTATCTGATATTTTTAATTATTCATATTGAATAAACCACGTATCCTTTAAACCGCGTACATATTTAATTGTTACCCAATTTTGGAATAAACAGTTTGGCGTCCACCAAGGGGCTAAGGATAATGGTGGTGATTTAATACGAATCTCTATAACATATCCTATTTTACGCTTGTTCTTTGAAATCTTAATTCCAGGTCAGCCTAAAAATATCAAAACTCTTAGTTGGCTCACTTGAACGTTGACGCTCAATCAGGCCATCACGACGAAAATAATAATGTGGTGCCCAGTAATGATGTGCTTCCTGCCGATCCCAACGGTGTCCCAGCCGACGATTCGGTCGATGCTAACTCGCAGGTGGCCATCAACATCAATTTGCCAACTGATCCTAAAAACTATATTCGCGGGGGACCCCGACCAACAGATCGAGAAGTGCATGAAGGTGAAGGTGATGGGGTGAGCCTACGGCTGATTTTTGAAATGTTGCAGGATTAACAAGCGGCAATAGCTCAATTGCAGAATCATAGCCACGCCCCTAACATGGTCGAGCCCGAACAATCTCGGGAAAGCACTCAAAGAGAAGAACAAATTACCGAGAGATGGGGTGAAGCCGAGCCCATGGTAAATTTCGAGGTAATGAAGATGCTCGAAGTGTTGACAAAACGGGTGGAGTCAGGGGAGAAAAAGATTGAGGCTAATGACAAGAAGGTTGAAACATACAATTGAATAGCCTCTTTTTTTAGTGCCAACAAAGTGCATGTGTTCTTGGTTAATAAAATACAAGTATAGGATGGAGGACTGATACTATAAGTAGGACAAAGGCATTCAAAGAGAAATGAAAGGATTTTTTTAGCTTTTTTCCGAAGCCCCGCCCAACAAGAAGGTGGAAACATACAATTGAATAGTTTTTTTTTAGTGCCTACAAAATGCATGTGTTCTCGGTTAATAAAAACACAAATATAGGATGGATGACTGATACTATAAGTACGACAAAAGGCCATCAAAGAGAAATGAAAGGATTTTTTAGCATTTTTCTGAAGCCCCGCCCTATATAATGAATAAGGAGAGGCTTATCGATGACTGAATCACTCTTGTACTACTCCTTATCTCACCCCCCTTGTCACTTAAAGGAAGAGGTTTTTATTGCATTCTATCTCATCGTATCACATTCTGTTATGCGAGATTAGAAAATCACCATCATTTCTTCCTCCTCCGTTCTCTACTAATATTGTAATAGATTCATGCTTTCTTTTCCCCGAGGGAACGGAACTAGCACTATAATTCTGAGTCACCTATCCAATATGTGAGTGTGTCCGCCCTACGGATCCCCTTTGTTCAGTGGAAAGCTTTTACTTTCTTTCAAATCAGAATGTTCTCCTGCTCGAAGAATGTGGTCCTACCACAATAGCAGTTGAAGAAAGGGCTAAAGGTGGGCTCGAGCCCGGGAAAGGGAGAGCGGCCGAGTGGTAAAAAATGACAGACTATAAATCTATTGAATTTTTTCTACGTAGGTTCGAATCTTGCCTCTCCCACTTGTTTGTTGTAGACTTGAGAGAATCAGATCCCTAGAGCACCCCTGATATTAAAGGGACCAGACTCCAAAAATTTATCCAAATGCCATTTCCTCCGAGCGCGGCACCAAAGCCGATCCCAAAGAGGTTTTGTATGCCCGACATTCCCAAATATAATGGGATCACAGATCCCAATAAGCATGTGACCCCTATACATGCGCAATCAAAGGGAAAAATTTGGAAGAAGATGAGATCGAGTCGGTGTTACTGAAAAAGTTTGGGGAAACTTTGTCCAAGGGAGCAATGATATGGTATCACAACTTGCCCCCAAATTCCATTGATTCATTCGCTATGCTTGCACATGGCTTCGTAAAGGCCCATGAAGGGGCCATCAAGGTCGAAACCAGAAAGTTAGATCTTTTCAAGGTCAAACAAAGGGATTACGAGATTCTAAGGGAGTTCGTGTCAAGATTCAAGATAGAATGGATGGACCTACTACCGGATGCACATGATTGGGCCGTTCAGTCATTCACTCAGGGGATCACCCCCCGAAGTTCCTTGGCCTCTCAATAGTTAAAACAAAATTTGGTGGAGTACCCTGTGGTAACCTGGCCGACGTCCACAAAAGGTACCAGTTGAAGATAAGAGTCGAGAATGACTAGCTCAGGGCCCCTTCTGGATATGTTTACCCCATCAGGGCCGATAATAGATCTAAGAGAACCATTGATCAAGAGCCAAGCCCGGTCCGAGATCGATATCAACCATACAACGCGTATCGAAGGGAAAATGGATGAGGGCATCACCCAACAAGGAACGAGAAGAGAAGCCATCGAGGGCCTAATGGCCGGGTCTGATGAGCAAGAATGGATTCGACAGGTCGCTCGGGAGTAGGGAGTCACCAAGGTTACCAAAATATAACTTCAACGTAGACGCTGCGAGCATCATGTCAGTCATAGGGCGCATCAAAGAGACCAAGTGGTCTCGACCGTTGCAGTCCGACCCAACCTAGAGAGATCCTAACTTGATGTGTAAGTATCACGACACTCACGTTCATAGGATCGAAAATTACCGACAACTAAGAGAAGAAGGTTCTCGACTGTTCAACAATGGGTACCTCCGAGAATTTCTAAGCGAACGAGCCAAAAACCACTTCAGAAATAGGGACGTCAACAAACAGGTCAAAAATGAAGAGCCTCACCACGTGATCAACATGATCATTGGGGGAGTCGAAGTCCTCCAAGGGCCAATGATAAAACTCACTAAAGTGTCTATTATGAGGGAAAAATGCACCCGGGATTATGTTCCGGAGGGAGCCATTTCGTTCAACGACAAAGATGCCGAGTGCATCGTACAACCTCACAATGATACACTAGTAATATCCGTACTTATCAATAAATCTCGAGTTAAACGTGTGCTGATTGATCTAGGTAGCTCGTCCAACATTATCAGATCAAGGGTCGTAAAGCAACTGGGGTTACAGGATCAAATCATACCAACAGTCCGGGTATTGAATGGATTCAACATGGCATGTGATGCGTGGCTAGAATTCATGGTTTAACACGTTATATGCCTTACATTTTATGTGCGTTAATGATAAAAACACACTTTTTATGTGCATAATGGAGTCTATTTCATGTGTAGGTGAATTGGAGATGGAAGCCGAGCTAAATGGATGCAAATATGTCAAAAATACGCTCAAGAGGCGAAGAGGAGTGCACCGGGCTATAACCGGGCATTTGAGACTTAAGGCCAGCCCCAGCCTGGCGTTATCGAGGTGCCAGGGCCCAAACGCCAGCCCCAGCCTGGCGTTATTCAGGCGCCAGGGCCCAAACGCCAGCCTTGGCCAGGCGTTATCCAGGCGTTTGGCCTGTAACGCCTGGCCTCTGATCCGGTCAAATCCGAGTTTTGAAGAGTTTTAAGTGTTTTCCGGTTGGAATAGAAGTCTCCTACACGTTTAGGGTATATCCCAAACATATATATAGACCCAAAAACACAACTTGAAGAGGAGGAAGCCATTAAAGTGAAGAAAAGCCTGTGGATTACTACTCAGCAAAGCAAAAACACTGATTTTTATATCCTTAGTTTATTACTCTGTAATTCAATTGTGCAAGTTATTTTAGAATTGATTCTTATGAATATGAGTAGCTAATTTTCTTAATCTAGGGTTTTTGTGGAACCCGTTGGGGGATAAACTTATGGTGATATTAATATAGTTTGGTTGATTGTTCATCTCTATTTGTGCAACTACGTTCTTGTTGTAGTTAATTGAATGGCCATCAATTAGCTGTTCCTATTTAGTATGTATCTACTTGAGAGAGAGTGCATATTTAGGTAGTTGTTTGAACAACACCACTCCCGGAGTATAGACGAAAGTCATAACCGAGGGTTTAGAGGTTGGATTAGAGATAACGATACCTCGGGTGCAATCTAAAGTGAACTGTAATGCAATCTAGCTAGCGTAACTTGAGAGAGTGCGTCTAGTAAATTATCATAATTACTTGAGAGATATTTATGGTACATAGAGTGTTCATTATTGATAGAGATAATTAATCAAGTTATATGAAATATCCGAGAAGTAAGTTCACCAACGGGGGAAACCATAGCCTTAGACCTTTATCATAATTGTTTACAACACATTGTTAGTAATTGTTAGTTATTATTATTGTCAGTAGAATTAGTAAAACATCACCAATTTATATTCAAAAAGTCTTGAGAGAATTGATTGAGTAAAAGTTGCGTATTCTAAAGACTTGATTGATACGTAAATTCCCTGTGGGATCGACTCTGGGCATAATACCCCGGATTATATTTGCAACGCCCGCTTAGTCTTTTATAAGACATAGTTGAGCGTGATCAAATTTTGGCGCCGTTGCCGGGGAATTAACGGTATTATCAATTGAGTTGGAAGAAATACAAAATTCTGAAATATAGTCAATTTTCTTTAAATTTTCGTTTTTACATTGAAAGTTTAACGTTTGCTAACGTGTTGCAGGTGCATGCCTAGAAACTCATCGAGGACTGGTGAAGTAGTTGAAGCCTTATCAGACCCCGAGAAAGTTTTCAAGGCCCTAAACCGGACCAACCGGAAAAGCAAACATCAACCACAAATTGAACAAATTGAAACCGACATGGAAGATCCACACAACCGGAACAATAATGGGGATGATGTGGTAGACCCAGTCGCTCAAATAGGGGCAGAGGCTCCCTTATATGACTGGGCACAACCCACAGCTGAGAATTTGGCCACTGCGATACTGGTCCCTCAGATACAGGCCGAGTCTTTCCAGATAACAAATAATATGCTGCACTTATTGCAGAACAAGGGACTATTCTCAGGGTCATACATCGAAGACCCCCAGCAGCATTTGAAAAACTTCCTGTCAGAGGCAGCCAAACGTCACTCAAGAGGCAATAAAACTGTTATTGTTTCCATTCTCAGTGACTGGCGCTGCCCAGACTTGGCTAAACTCACTTCCCATCAATTCTATTACCACATGGGAGGAGTTAGTTAAACAGTTCGTGAACAAGTTTTATCCACCTAACAAGGTTGCCCAACAAATCGATGAAATCTTGAGCTTCAGACAGAAACCAATTGAAACCTTGCAAGAAACATGGGAACGATTTAAGGGGATGTTGGTTATTTGTCCATATCATGGTATTCCAGAGCAAATGTTGGGGCAGCGTTTTTATATGGGTTTGGCTGATACTATTAAAGCAAATGTTGATGCTTCGGCTGGTGGAGCATTCTTGAGCAAAACGTGGAGAGAAAGTCAAATCTTACTTGATAAAATGGCACATAATTCAGGATGGACAACAAGGAATGCACCCATTACTCCTGTAGTTCACTCAGTGCCATTAGATCCATCTAATACTATTGCAGAGAACGTGGCCACCTTGATAACACAGATGAGTATACTTACTAAGAAGGTGGAGGAATCAGGACAAAAACAACAAGTACACATCGTAGACACAACCAATGGGGTCTTATGCACATCATGCATTAGTCAACCACTTGGTAACCACTGGAATGCAGAATGTGACCACCCCCCTTATCCAGAAAATATGAATTATGTGTCAAATTATGAACGTCTAAGACAAGGGGGGAAGAACTGGGGTCAACAAGTTCAACCATATAGACCACCTCACCAACAACAGAATAGTGGAAATATGGGTGCCATGAAACCACAAGGCAATGCAACATCATATCAGAGGCCGCACGATTATAACCATCAGAATCAACAACAATCATACTACCCTCCTCAGCAACAACATGGGGGAAGGCAAGAAGATGGATTCTCCAGGTTAGAAGCTATGATGCAACATGTTATTGGGTCAAATGCAAAGATCAGCGAAAGAGTAGATGCCCATGACTCAGCTATTAAAAATATCGAAATGCAGCTGGGGCAGATTTCAAATGCAATTAAAATCGTCCTCACAGAACTTTACCTGCTGATACTCAGGTGAATCCAAGGGACCAGGGCCCAAAACAGTTAATGGCAGTGACTCTCCGCAATGGCAGAGACCTGGACCTAGAACAAGAAAGGAGGCATGAAAGTAGACAGACAAACACATTGGTGCAGGTACCTAATGAAATTGATGACTCAATCCCATTGATTAAGGGCACAATGCAGCCAGCTGAAGGAGAAGTTAATAAGCAAGGTGAAGATGAGAAAGAACTTGAGGAAATCCCAGAGCCAACAGTTGAGGTGGTGATGAAAAAGGAAAAAGAACAAATAACAGAAAAGAAAAGAGCACCAGCTCCATTCCCTCAAAGGCTAGCAAAATATCAGAAGGATGAGCAGTATAAGAAATTCGTGGACATGCTAAAGCAGATACATGTAAATATCCCATTGATTGATGCGTTGAAGGAAATGCCTGGCTATGCTAAAATGATGAAGGATTTGATGTCTAGAAAATTTGACTTTCAAGACCTGGCTACTGTCACTCTTACCCAAACTTGTAGTGCAGTGGTGACACGTCCTATTGCTGAAAAGTTGGCTGACCCAGGGAGTTTTACAATTCCTTGTGCCATTAGCAACTTTGCTTTCGCCAAAGCCCTACGTGACTTAGGAGCCAGCATTAATCTGATGCCACTAGCTATATATAAAAGACTGGGGATTGGTAGAGCCAGGCCTACTTCCATGCTGCTGCAACTTGCTGATAGGACGGTAAAGAGACTGTCGGGTATTCGGGACGATGTGTTAGTGCAAGTGGGGAAATTTGTATTCCCTGCTGACTTTGTGATCCTAGACTGCCGAGTAGATGAGGAAATTCCATAATCTTCGGAAGGCCATTTTTGGCCACAGGCAGAGCTCATCAATTGTGAGACTGGTGAGCTTAAGATGAGGCTCAATGATGAAGAAATCACATTCAACGTGCAGAAGTCTATGAGGCGACCAAATGAGTTCGCTAAATGCTCTCTTATTGATGCCGTGAACGTGATACTGGAAGAAGATGATACAGCCTTAACTGTTGGGGATCATTTGGCTGCATGTTTGATGAACTTAGATGATATGAACGGTGATGAACTAGCAGAATGGGTATTAGCATTGGAAGGAAAAGGGACATGGTCGAGGGTTCTTGAAATTGAACCATTACACTTGGAAATGAGAGAGAACCCACCTGCCAATCCTTCAGTTGAAGTACCACCCAAGTTAGAGCTGAAGCCTTTACCAGCGCACCTCAGGTATGCATTTCTTGGACCTAACTCTACATTACCGGTTATTATATCATNTCAAAGGGATCAGCCCAGCTTATTGCATGCATAAAATTCTCTTGGAAGAGGGACACAGACCTTCTAGGGAACACCAAAGACGGTTGAACCCAAATATGAAGGAAGTGGTAAAGAAAGAAGTGATAAAGTGGTTAGATGCGGGAATCATTTTCCCTATCTCCGACAGCAGCTGGGTTAGCCCAGTACAGTGTGTACCAAAGAAGGGTGGTATGACAGTCGTAAGAAATGATAAAAAGGAGCTGATATCCACTAGAACTATTACGGGTTGGAGAATATGCATGGATTACAAAAAGCTGAACCTTGCCATCGCAAAGACCATTTCCCACTTCCTTTCATTGATCAGATGCTCGACTGGCTAGCAGGGAAATCTCACTTCTGCTTCTTGACGGGTATTCAGGGTACAACCAGATTTATATTGCTCCAGAGGATAGGGAAAAGACCTCTTTCACATGCCCATATGGGGTATTTGCTTTCAGAAGAATGCCATTTGGCCTCTGCAATGCACCTGCAACATTCCAACGGTGCATGATGACCATTTTCACAGACATGGTGGAGGATATTATTGAAGTCTTCATGGACGATTTCTCAGTGGTGGGAAATTCGTTTGATGAATGCCTAGAAAATTTGAAC
>MDKI01178584.1:0-20471 GCA_005239505.1 Nicotiana paniculata
AATTGATTTATTGGGATTTTTATAGGACGATATGACGAGTAAAAATCACATGCTCACAATAATCAATGCACATCCGCATAGTCCCATCTTTCTTATTCAGGAATAACACCGGTGCACCACAAGGAGACACACTCGATCTGACGAACCCCTTTTCTAGAAACTTCTCAAGCTGTTCTTTTAACTCCTTCAAGTCTTACGGAGCCATGTGATACGGTGGGATCGAGATAGGCTGGGTACCTGGAGAAAAATCAATACAGAAATCGGTATCACGATCTGGTGGAATGCCTAGAAGATCAGAAGGAAATACATCGAAGAACTCCCGGACCATGGCAGTGAGTCAATCATCGAAGTCTCTATAGTAGTAACCCGATTATAAGCTAGATAATCCAAACAACCCTTCTCGACCATGTGTCGAGCATCTAGAGAGAAGATAACTTGACTAGATGCATTGACAGATGAAACCTTCCACTCCAATCTAGGAAACTCTGGCATTGCCAAGGTAACTATATTGGCATGGAAATCAAGGATGGCATGATATGGGGACAACCAATCCATGCCTAAGATGACCTCAAAGTCGGTCATATCAAGCAATAGAAGATTCACTCTAGTCTCATAACTACACGAAGTCGCGATACATGACTTATAGACCCGATCCACAATAATAGAATCACCTACCGAAGTGGACACATAAATAAGAGTACCCAAGGACTCGCGAGCAACACCCAGGAAATGAGCAAACATAGATGAAACATATGAATATGTAGACCCTAGATCAAGTTGTACCAAAGCATCCCTACCACAGACATAAATAATACCTCTGATCACGGCATCTGTGGGTACTGTATCTGGGCTGGCTAGAAAGGCATAGAACCTGGCTAGAGCACCACCTGGCTGGCCTCCACCTCTATGACAGCCCCTACCCACCTACCTTCCACCTTTGGGCGGACGGACGACTTGTGTGGTAGCTGGTGCTGAAATCATAGGCTATTGACCCTGTTGCACTGTCTTGCCCTGAACCTTGGGGAAGAACCTTCTATATGACTAAGATCCCCGCACTCAAAACAACCTCTCGCGGTGGACTGCTGAGTTGAAGTCTAACCCTGATAGCCTGAAAATCTACTGGAGAAACCCTAAATAGCTGGGGGATGGTAGGATCTCACTGGAATGGCGCTGAAATAAGGCCGCACTGGAGCACCCCTAGGTAACGATGATGGTGGATGTGTGGGCCTAGTAGACTGGCCCCTCACAAACTGATCTCTTCCCCTAGTAGGGGCACCACTGAACCCTCCGATATATCAGAACCGCTTCTCCCTCGTAGCTTGCTTTCGGCTCCGCTGACGGGCACCCTTGATCCTCGAAGCTATCACCGTAACTAGCTCGTACGAAGTCCCCATCTCAACATATCATGCCATAGTGGCATGAATAATAGAGTGTAAATCTACAACAAACCTTCATACTCTCTTTGCATCGATAGGAAGTATCATAAGTGCATGGCAAGACAACTCAGAGAATCTGGCTTCATAGTCGGTCACCAACATCTGGCCCTGCTGGGGCTGCTGCAACTGAAATTACAACTCTTCCCTATGAGATGGTGGAATATATATGTCCAAGAATAGGCGTGTGAACTAGTCCCAAGTCATTGGAGGAGAAC
Source organism: Nicotiana paniculata (assembly GCA_005239505.1). Lineage (NCBI taxonomy): Eukaryota > Viridiplantae > Streptophyta > Magnoliopsida > Solanales > Solanaceae > Nicotiana > Nicotiana paniculata. The sequence continues at coordinate 1,652 of MDKI01178584.1, forward strand.
CTGCCGGTCTGCTGAGAAGATAAGACTGTCGCCACCTACGGGCCTTGTCCTCCACCTGAAAGGTGGTAAAGTCCACCCCGTGGGACTCTAATATCCTCATGTTGTGCAGTCTGTCCCTGCACCGATCAATAAATTCCCAAGGGTCCTTATGCTGGTCACCTCCAAAGAAAGGAGTATGTAGCCTGGTCCATCTAGCTAATAGCTTATGCGGATCACCGGCCGCAACTGGTCTGGGCTCAGGTATAGCTGCTGCAACTGGCTGAGCTCTGCCCATGGGTAGTGAGCCCAAGGTCTGATATACGATAGTTGCATGCCCTGGAGCCTGAGCGGTAGGGGTCTGTTCTTCCCCTCCTGCCTAAGATGTGGCTGGGTCCGCTGGAATAGATCAGCCTGAGTCTTAGAATCCATGAATTGCAGCATACATACCATGACCTCCTAGAATCTGGTGCGTACATGAAATCCACTGGGGCTGGCTTTGCTGCAGGAACCTTGCCCTGCTCCTCAATGATAGGATCCTCTACTTGATCCACTGGTGGTATGACTAGGGCAACCCTGGGACGTCCTCGTCTCCTACCACGAGTGGAGCCCTCCCTCGGCCTCTAGAAATTGTGGGAGTAGCTCCTCTATGATTGAGTAAATCTGCCACGCGTATTCTCACCATATGTGAGAGAATAAGAGAAAGATACTTAGCACAACATCAACTGCACAATAGGAGATGAAGAAAGACTAGTTTCCTAACCACCTATAGCCTCTCGAAGATAAGTATGGACGTCTCCGCACCGATCCACAAGACTCTATTAGGCCTGCTCATAACTCATGCGACCTACGTGAACCTAGTGCTCTGATGCCATGTTGTCAGGACCCAATTTAACCTATAGGTTGTGATGACGCCCAACGTCGCTGCTAAGCAAGCCAATGGTGAACCATCCATGTATTTATTCTTTTTAAAATTTCTAAATAGTTGATTTGTTTTTATTAAGTAAATAAGAGATGAAAAATTTAACAAAATAAAGTGTAATCAATTATGGGAATAAGTGTGGTGAAATAAATACTCAAAAACCTTCAAATTTCTACTAGCATAATTACAAGACCATGTGTCACAAGTATATGAGCTACTAGTAGAATATACAAAAACAGTAAACTACTGTCAGAAATATAGTAGACAGAAAGTGCAAAAGAGAGACTCCGGGTGCTGCCGAATGGACTTAGAAGAGCAGCTCAACCCTAGGCCTCAGGGTATCTGAGGTACGCGTCGGTAAGAGTTCCAGATGCACCTGCCTCGGATTCTGCAGAATTAGTGCAGAAGTGTAGCGTGAGTACATAAACAACATGTACCTAGTAAGTATTCAGTCTAAACTCGAAGAAGTAGTGACGAGGAGTCGACATCGACACTTACAATGGGCTAACAAATAAAATGCAGGAATACTAAATAGACATAGAGTATATGAACAATAATATTAACAAAATAACAACAGTGGTTAAAAAATTCTTCAACACATAGTAAATTCCAAGAGTCTTCTATTAGCACATATTTATTCCAATAAAATTCTGAAAAATAAATAAATTATGACATCAAGTATGTTCACGCTTCAAAAATTAACACGCATGAATTATGCCTAGGTCGAATGACCCAATCCAGAATACTATGTACACTGCCGAGGGTCGAGCGACATGGACCATAGATGCATCTATTCTACTGCCGAGGCATTCGGGCCGCTCCACAAGAAGAGAGGATATTTTACTAACATCCGATTTAAAAGCTATTACAAAGTCTAATACATAAAGAAGCACAATTTCAATTAACAGTCAAATAACCCGCCAAAACTCAAGTAAGTGAAATTCGGTCTTTTACAAATCCTTTGTCAAATTTCAATATTATTTAGGCACTTTAATTAGCATGTAGGGTGCATACACCACAAGTATTTCATGGTTTGGGTCCTAAACTACCCGGTCATATGCATAATTAGTAGCTACGCATGGACTCACATCAACTCGTACGTATGTAGACCCTTACAATTAGAAGCAAATAGTAATTTAAATCACCTATGGGGTAAAACCCCTCTTACAAGGTTAGACAAGAGACTTACCTCGTCTCAAAGCTCACTTTCCGTCCCACAAATTGGTTCTAAAGCCTCAACTCGCTGCCGAACAATATGAAACTAGTCAAATATTATATATATTAATAAATACATGTTCAAAAGTTCATAATTTAACTATTAGAGTAATTACACAACTCAAATTGGAAGATTCCTAAAATTCATCCCTGGCACCACGTGCCTGGATTTCAAAAATTTTCGAATATAAATGTTATCCATAACCTCACGAACTCAAATACATAACTTTCACCCAATTCCATAATCATTTTCGCGGTTAAACCCCATTTTTATTAAAATCTAGGTTTTTCCACCAGACTTAAAATTTCCATAAATTTCTATGTTAAAATCTACCCATAATCTATTAAACTCATATTGTATAGAAATCACTTACCTCAATGTGCTAGCTGAAAATCCCTCCTAAAAGAGCTCTATATTCGACCAACAAGTGAGAGAAATGAAGAAATGATCCTAAGTCTCGACATAAATGCACCCCTTTCTCCCAGCGGTTTTTCCACACCTGCGGAAGAATCTTTGGTGCGGGACCGCTCCTACTGTGGATTGTACGCATCTATTGAACATGCACGAATCGTGACCAGCCGCACCTGCAGCCAAGTTCCACATATGCAAGCTCCCTTCTACGGCTCGCCGCGTGCACTTGCTACCATGGCCATGCTGCCTCTCTCCGCATCTGCAGACCCCTTCATCGCAGAAACGAGTTTGCTTTTGCGGAAATGATTCACTTATATGGAGCGTGTTGACCCCTCCGCTTTCCACTTCTGCGAGTGAGATGTCGCATCTTCGGTGCCACTATTGCGGCCATTCCACTGCAGGTGTGTACGCACCAGATGACAGGCACCAAGAACTCTTCTCCGAAGAGCAAGCAAGCTCTATCGCCTCTGCGAATCCTATATGGGAGCCCCGAGGCCTCGAACAGACGTACTAAAAAGTTTGTAAACATAAAACGGACTTGATCGCACCTTCAAAATGCGGAAAACAACATTAAAACTAAGAATCACCACCCAAAACCAAATGGAATCATCTTATGTACTTCAAGTTCTTCCAACTTATTCCGAACGCGCCGAATCATACTTTAACTACTCGGAATGACACCAAATTTTGCGTCCAACTCATAAATCACCATACGAAGGTATTCCTAGGCTCGGAATGCCAAATGGACCTCGATAACACCAAAAATTACTTCACACCCAAGTACAAAACCATCATACAAGCCCATTGGGATCATCAAATACGGGTTCCGAGGTCGTTTATTTAAAATGTTGATCCAAGTCCAACTTAACCCTTTTAAGCTAATTTTAAGGAACTAAGTACTCTGATTTCAACCCGAACCCTTCCAAACCCGAACTAACCATCCCCGCATGTTATATAATAGTAAAAGAATATACGAGGAGTCTTATTTAGGGGAACAGGAATATAGAAATCATTATGACCGGTCGGGCCGGGTCACGACCCAATTTTCCCCTCAGTAAGACGTCGTGATGGCACCTAGTCGCCACGACTAGGTAATCCTAAAAACATATAAACAATTGGAATAAAGCCATAACTGAATAGCCAAATTTCAATAAAAACTATATATTAGTATAATACCGCCCGACATGTACAAGTAAAACCAAATCTCGAATATACATAATATTTCCCAAAACCCGGAATCACGAGTCATAAACTCTAAGAGAAACTATCTAACTGTCTGCTATACATAGTGTCCAAGAGATTGAAGGATGGAAAACAATATAAGGGATAGAGGAAGACTCCGAGGATCTACAGGCGCATGCAGATATACCTTGAAATCTCTGGTAGGCTGCTGCACTAATAATGAGGCGGACGAGAGGTACCTCGATATGCACACGAAAACATGTGTCGAAAGGGCGTGAGTACACCACAATAGTACCCGGTAAGTACCAAGCCTAAACTTGGTCGAGTAGTGACGAGGTCAGGTTAGGGCCCTACTGGAACATATATATATATATATATATATATATATATATATATATATATATATATATATAATGAAGCAAGGCAAAGGACATATCACAATAATAAAGACTAAAATGTAACAATGAACGAATCATGAAAAAACACAGCTTAGAACACTACAGTTCAACAAGGGGATCTCCCGAGATACCATCTCGCAGTCCAAATGTAAATGTGCAGGGGGATCTCCCGGAATACCTTTCTGTAGTCCCAAAGTAAATATGCAAGACAGGGGGATCTCCCGGAATACCATTCCATAGTCCCAAAGTAAATATGCAGTACAAGGGGATCTCCCGGATTATCGTTCCGTAGTCCCAAAGTAAATATGCAGCCAAACAACAAGATTCAATAATCATGGCACAAAGTCTTACAGTTTATCCTATGTACAAGTTAAGGAAAACAAGTAAAAACCACCAAACATGCTACACGTAGTTCAAGTAGACAGTTAAGGCAAGTAGGCATGCTTTCTTAGTCTAAGCTAATGCTACACAAGCTAATAAGTTCAATTGAGAGTAAAGAGAGATTGTGCTTTAATGAAAATCAGGTTTTTCAAAAAATAACCCATGTACGTACTTGTCACCTCACGTACACGGTGCTCATATAACAGTAATAATACCAATCCTAAGGGGAGTTTCCCCCACACATGGTTAGGCAAGCCATTTACCTCGAACCAAGCTCAGATCAATCCGAAATTACGCTCTTTCCATGAGTATGTGACTCCGAATGGACGAAATCTAATCAAAACCAATTACATAAAATAAATACAACTACACGAAACTAATCTAACGAACGAAATCAAATATAAAGTTGTCACGCCCAGAACCTGTGGGCGAGACCGGCACCCGGTGTCTCACCTATTATTGCGTACCAACTTGAGACTAAGGGACTCTGAACATACAATGTCATACTTTGGCCATGGGACACATTGCAAGACAATTACGAATGCTGACTAACTATCAATGTAAAGTAGGGCTGACAAGGCCGTCATAACTACTACAACTCGCAAACCAACAAACTATAGATAAAAGGCCTACAAGCCCAACACACTGCATTAAGTGACAGGATATATTTACAAGCGTCTACTGATGGATACTGTGATCGGAGTAGGGCCCCAAACTACTCATAACATATATACATGTATACACAAGATGTACATAAAGCTCTAGACTCGGTAACTCCGAAGGGCATGGAGCTTACCAATCAAGCTGAACTCGGGAAACCCCTAATGAGGAGGTCTACCCGTCTGTCTGTATGAACCTGCATGCATCAAATGCAGCGCCCCTAGAAAAGGGACGTCAGTACGAAATAATGTACCGAGTATGTAAGGCAATATATTGAAAGCTGAAACTGAGCTGATAATATAATAACTGAAAGTAACTGGGAGTCAAAGATAATATGAAGATACGCTCACCTGCTAATAATGACTCAACTCTCTCAATATAGTAAGTAAAATAGTTGTCCGGCCTTATAAGGCTCGGTATATATAACTGCTCTATCGTAGTAGACTCGCTCATATATATATATATATATATATGAAGAAATGATACCTAATGTCTAGGACTCTTTTCCGTTAATGTCGAGGACACTTTTTATGATATCCTAAGAAAGCACACCAGATTTTCTCTAACCCAGAATTCTGTCACAATAAATACTAACTTAGGTCGTGATGGCACCCAACAGCGGGGTCAGGCAAGCCGACTCTCAATTTACTAAAGGTTCCTTCTTATTAGATTAAACACTTTAAAATATACTCAGTTTTTAAAACTTTAAACTTGATTCGACAAGGATAAATAGCTAGTTTTAATAAAAAACAGTCCTGAAGAGGCGTGAAACAATATATGTACAAACCCAAAATCTATAACAACTATCACGTGTGTGCCAGGAACTAGTGTCACAAGTCCTACGCGCATACTAACAGAATATACAAAAGATATAAATACAGTCCCACTGTCTGAAGGAACTAGACGGGAAATAAGCAAGAGAAAACCCCATGGTGCTGCCGGAGATCGCCATGAGAAAAGCAGCTCACCGTGAAGCCAGGTCTGTCTAATATCAAGTCAAGCTCCGGTCCGACAACCAGATGCACCAACCTCAGAACCTATACAATTTAGTACAGAAGCATAGCATGAGTACATAAATATATATGTACCTAGTGAGTATCCCGCCTAACCTCGAAGAGGTAGTGACGAGAGGTCGAAATGACACTCACTAAGGTCCAACGATATAATTTAACAGAATATAATAGAAACGGTAGGTATGTAAAGGCAGTGAAGCAACAAATATATGTAAAGTACTGAAATCCAAGAAAGTACTGGAATGAATAAAATAATTACCACTTCACTTTCCCCAAATATCTGTCAAATCAATGTCCATGAATTTAGTAACAAATACATCATGCGCATGCAGGGTAAGGACAACCGGCGGGAGTCATAATATAGTCATGTTCGTGCACTACCGAGGGTCGAACGACCCGAACCATAAGTGCCCCTTTTCCTAAGGTAATCACATCTATGCATTGCCGAGGATCGAACGGCCCGAACCAAAAGTACATCTCTCAATCCTCTTTGTGCTTTGCCGAGGCTCGAATGGCCCGAACAAAAAGTGCATCTCTCAACCCTCTCTATGCACTGCCGAGGATCGAATGACCCGAACCAAAAGTGCATCTCTCAATCCGCCGTGGCGTACGACCCGTTCCCATAAGAGTGGGGGAAATCACAATCCGCTCGCGGAATGTAAATTGCGAAGCGGTCACACGCACACACATTATTCCTTTTTGAATTACTTTCAGTGAACAATTCCTTACAAGTTTTATCAAATTCCATAACCTCAGGGAAGTAAGAAGCATGTAACATTTAATTTATTAAGTATATAGTTCATATCAAGTAAAACACAAGGCATGATGTGGGCCTAACTACCCGGACATAATAGTAATAGCCGCTACGTACGGACTCTCGTCACTTTGTACGTACGTAGCCCCAAAATATTATCACATATAGCATTTAAATCACCTAGGGGGACAGTTCCCTCTTACAAGGTTAGAAAGGAGACTCACCTCATGTCGAACCTACTTCCCAAAACAAGAATGCGCCGGAAACTCAAAACTCGACACCCACGGAGCCGATACTAGCCAAATGTTATACAAATATATCAATTTATACTCAAAGCATGAAATTCTTCTACTACTTAGCCAAATTCATCATTCTTGAAGAAATCCTAAAATCCAACCCCGGCCCCGTATGCTCGGATTCCCAAAAACATCTCGAAGGAAACACTCACCCATAGCATAAGGATCATTAGTACATGATTTTCACTCGATTTCATAGTTAATTGACGGGTAATTTTCTACTTTTTCAAAAGCCCTAGGTTACTACCCTAAATCCTTAGTTTTCACTAATTTAGGTAGTTAATTTAGCTTGTAATCCATTCATGAAGCTAATATTGAAGTAGAATTTACTTATCTTCAATAACTAGGTCGTTTGCCCCTCTTGAATGGTGGAAATCATCCCAAGAAAGAAGAAGAAGATAAGGAAATGAATTAAATCCCGTGTATAAAAACACACTGCCCTACTTCTCCTTCTATGTGAAAGCATCAGGGGCAGTGCGTTCGCGATGAACAAATGGCCAGGGCGTGTTGAGGCCTTCTATGCGAACGCGGAGAGGTCTTCGCGCACGCGTAGAATAGCTTGGCTAGACCTACGCAAACGCGGCTAGGGGGTGCGAACGCACTGAGTAAGGGCTAAGCTGGTCTGGCCCAATCCCGTACCCTATGCGAACGCGGAGCACCTATGCAAACGCATAGGGAAAATTTTCACCCCTACCCAGATCCTTATATGAAAACGCTGCAGAGCAACCGCGAACGCATAGAAGGAAACCATACACAAAAATTCTGGTGTTTTGCAATTAGCTCCGAGGGGTCCAAAACTCACCCGAGCCCCTCGGGACCCCGTCCAAAGGCACTGACAAGTCTGTATTCATGATACAGACTCACTCGAATTTTCAGAACGTGAAAAACAACAACGAAACTAAGAATTCGACCCCAAAACCAAATTGAATCAAACTTTGAACTTAAAGTTCTAGAATTTGCTAACAATGCGCTGAACCGACCTATACTACTCGGAATGAGACCAAATTTTGCAGGCGAGTTATAAATGACATAACGGAACTATTCCCGAGCTTGGAATTCTGTTCGGATCTCGATAACACAAAAACACGCCCCACACCACAATATTAACTTAAGGAAATTCTTATTTTGATATTTGGCGCCGAAATGCTCCCGGGTCATCCAAAACCCATTCTGAACATATGCCCGAGTTCGAAATCATCATACGTAGCTACTGGAACCGTCGAAACTCGATTCCGAGGTACTTTACTAAAAATGTTGACCGAAGTCAAACTTGGCCTTAAAGGCCAACCTTAAGGAACCAAGTGTTCCTATAGCACTCTAAACACTTCAAAATCCCAGACCACAAGTCATGAATAACAATAAGCCGCTATGGGAAGTTTCATTTAGGGGAACGGGGTCCGATAATGCAAAACGACCGGTCGGGTCGTTACATTCTCCACCTCTTAAACAAACGTTCGTCCTCGAATGAGTCTAGAATCATACCTGAAGTGCTGAATAAGTTGTGGATATCTGCTCCGCATGCCCTCCTCGGACTCCCAGGTCGCCTCCTCAACTGGTTGGCCCTTCCACTGGATCTTTACGGCAGAAACTCTCTTGGACCTCAACTGGCGGTCCTGTCTGTCAATAATAGTAACGGGCTCCTCCTCATAGCCTAACCTCTCATCCAACTGAATAGTGCTGAAATCAACCACGTGAGAGAAGTCAGCGTGGTACCTCCAGAGCATGGATACATGAAAAACTGGATGAACTCCTGATAAATTGGGAGGTAAGGCCAGCTCATAAGCAACCTCCCCAACTCGCCTCAACAACTCGAAGGGACCTATAAACCTCGGGCTTAACTTTCCCTTCTTCCCAAACCTCATAATACCCTTCATAGGCGAGACTTTCAACATGACCCTATTTCTCCCTCCATAAATGATACATCACGCGCCATCTGATCCGCGTAACTCTTCTGTCTGGACTGTGCTGTGCGGAGCCTCTCCTGAATCAACTTCACCTTCTCCAAATCATCTCTCACCAGGTCAGTACCATACAACCTAGCCTCACCAGTCTCAAACCACCTGATAGGGGAACGACATCACCGACCATACAAATCCTCAAATGGTGCCATCTCAATGCTGGACTGATAACTATTATTGTAAGCAAACTCGGCCAAAGGCAAGAACTGGTTCCACTGACCTCCGAAGTCAACCACACATGCTTTGAGCATGTCCTCCAATATCTGAACTGTACGCTCCGACTGACCATCACTCTGAGGGTGAAATGTTGTGCTGAGGTCTATCTGGGTACCCATCTCACTATGCAATGCTCTCCAGAAGTGCGAGGTGAACTGAGGACCTCGATCTGATATAATGGTCACCGGCACACCATGCAACCTGACTATCTCCCGAATGTAGATCTGGGCTAACCTCTTAGAAGGATAAGTAGTAGCTACTGGAATAAAATGCGCCGATTTGGTAAACCTATCCAAAATGACCCAAACCGCATCAACCTTTTGCAAAGTCCGAGGGAACCCAACCACCAAGTCCATAGTGATGCGCTTCTATTTCCACTCAGGAATGGGCATCAGCTGAAGTAGGCCTCATGGACTCTGGTTCTCATACTTAACCTGCTGGCAATTAAGATACCTAGCCACATACCCCACAATGTCCTTCTTCATCCGCCTCCACCGGTAATGTTGCTTCAAATCACGATACATCTTCGTAGCACCAGAATGAACAGAATGCCGAGAACTGTGTGCCTCTTCTAGAATGCTCTCCCTCAGGACATCAACATTAGGAACACATAAGCAGCCCTGAAGTCTCAGAACACCATCCTCGCCAATAGTAACCTCCTTGGCCCTACCCTGAACCACTGTCTCCCGAAGCTCTGCTAAGCACGGATCATAGAACTGTCGGGCCTTATTCTCCCCCAATAACGAAGACTGAGCAACCACATGTGCTAAAACTCGACGAGGCTATGAAAGGTCTAATATCACCAGGCGATTGGCCAAGGACTGAATGTCCAAGGCTAGAGGTCTCTCCTCTGCGGCAATATAGGCCAAGTTGCCCATACTCTCTGCCTTCCTGCTCAAAGTATCTGCTACCACATTTGCCTTGCCCGGATGATAAAGAATGGTGATATCATAATCCTTCAACAACTCAAGCCATCTGCGCTGCCTCAAATTAAGATCCCTCTACTTGAACAAGTGTTGCAAGCTACGGTGGTCTGTATAAACCTCACAGGACACTCCATACAAGTAGTGCCTCCAAACCTTAAGAGAATGAACAATCGCTGCCAACTCTAAATCGTGCACATGGTAATTCTTCACATGAAACTTCAGGTGGCGTGAAGTATAAGCAATAAATATCCCTTACTACATCAACACGCATCCCAAACCAGTGCATGAAGCATCACAATACACTATGTACATCCCAGAACCGGAAGGCAATACTAGAACTGGTGTTGAGGTCAATGCTGACTTGAGCTTCTGAAAGCTCGCCTCACACTCGTCAGACCATCGGAACGAGACATTCTTCTGGGTCAATCTGGTCAATGGAGCTTCAATAGAAGAAAACTCCTCCACAAATCGGCGATAATAGCCTGCTAGGCCCAAAAAGCTCATGATCTCTGTAGCTGAGGTAGGACGCGACCAACTCTGAACTGCCACGATCTTCTGAGGATCAACCTTGATACCCTCCCCAGATACTACATGCCCCAGGAATGCTACGGAATCCAACAAAAACTCACAATTGGAGAATTTAGCATATAACTTCTGTTCCTGCAAGGTCTGGAGCACAACCCTCAAATGCTGCTCGTGCTCACCCAGGCTACGTGAGTAGATCAAGATGTCATCTATGAAGACAATGACAAAAGAATCAATATACGGCCCGAACACCCTATTCATCAAGTCCATGAATGTTGCTGGGAAATTAGTCAAGCCAAAGGACATCACTAGGAACTCATAATGGCCATATCTCGTACGAAAAGCAGTCTTCGGAACATCTGAAGCCCGAATATTTCAAATAATGATACCCCGATCTCAAATCAATCTTAGAAAACACACGAGCACCCTGAAACTAGTCAAACAAATCATCGATGCGCGACAAAGGATACTTGTTCTTAATGGTAACCTTGTTCAACCGGCAGTAATCAATACATATCCGTATGGACCTATCCTTTTTCTTCACGAATAGAACTGAAGAACCCCACGACGATACACTCGGTCTGATAAACCCCTTAGCCAACAACTCCTCAAGCTGCTCCTTCGGAGCCATGCGGTATGAGGGAATAGAAATAGGCTGGGTTCCTGGAGCTAAATCAATGCAGAAATCAATATCACAATCCGGAGGCATGCCCAGAAGGTCCGAAGGAAATACATCAGCAAACTCTCGAACCACTGGCACCGAATCAATCATCGGAGACTCGGCGGTGGTGTCCAGCACATAAGCAAAATAGGCCAGACAACCTTTCTCGACCATATGTCGAGCCTTCAAGAATGAAATAACCCGGCTGGCTGCACTAACCGAGGAACCTCTCCACTCAAGCCTAGGCGACTCGGGCATGGCTAAAGTAACTGTCTTGGCATGGAAATCTAGCACGACATGATAAGGATATAGCCAATCCATGCCTAAGATAATCTCGAAATCAACCATGTCGAGCAATAAGAGATCCGCTCGAGTCTTGAGCCCACAAAATGAAATCACACAGGACCGACAAATCCAGTCTACAACCACAGAATCGCCCACGGGAGTGGACACATAAATAGGAGAACCCAAGGACTCAGAAGGGACATCTAGAAAATGAGCAAATAAGGCCGAAACATAGGAATAAGTGGATGCTGGATCAAATAACACCGATGCCTCTCTACCACATACTATAATAATACCTGTGATCATGGCATCTGAGGCCACTGCATCTGATCTGGTCGGAATGGCATAGAATCTGGCTGGAGTATCGGAATTCTGAGCTCCACCAGAGTGGACAAGAGCTTCCTGACCTCCCCCTGACTGGCCTCCACCTCTAGGGCGACCCCTGCCAACCTGTCCTCCACCTCTAAGTGGCCGGACTGCTGGTAGTGGACCCATCGGCTGCTAACCCTACTGTACAGACTTGCCCCAAAACCTGGGAAACTACCTCCTCATATGACATGGCTCTTCACACTCGTAACAACTCCCAGGTACCATAGTCTGCTGCCCCGAAGAAGAACCCTGAATGGCCGGAGGGCGATGATAGCCCTCAGGAATAGCACTTAAGTAAGGGTCGGAGGATCTCGGATGACTGGGATAACCACTATGTGAACTCTGAATGGCTGGAGGACTGTAGGAATGCTCTGGCATGGTGCTGAAATGAGGCCTCGCTAGAACACCTCGGGGAGGTGGTGGAGGTGCTGAATATAAAGGTCTGATGTGCTGACCACTGCTATACTGACCCCTGCCCCTAGCTGGGGCACCTCTAAAATCTCCAGAGAATCTAGCCCTCTTATCCTGTTGCCCATGATCCCTGCTCCTCGACCAATACCCCTCGATCCTGCGAGCAATCTCTACCACGAGCTGATAAAGAGTACCCATCTCCACCTCTCGGGCCATGGTGGCTCTAATACCTGGATACAACCCAGCCACAAATCTCCGCACCCTCTCTGCATCAGTAGTAGTATCATGAGTGCATGGCGAGACAACTCTGAAAATCTAGCCTCATAATCTGTCACTGACATTTGCCCCTGCTCTAGCCGCTCAAAATGATACAACAGCTCTTCCCTCTAAGAGGGTGGGATATATCTATCCAGAAACATCTCCGTGAACTTCTCCCAAGTGGCAGGAGGAGAATCTGCTGGCCTGCTGAGAATATAGGACTACCACCACCTACGAGCTCTGCCCTCCAACTGAAAGGTAGTGAAATCTACTCTGTGGGACTCTAGTATCCTCATGTTGTGCAGTTTGTCCCTGCACCTATCCACAAAATCCTGTGGATCCTCGCATCGCTCACCCCCAAAGACCGGAGGGTGAAATCGAGTCCATCTATCCAATAACTTCTGCGGATCGACGTTTGCAGCTGGTCAGGGCTCAAGTGCTGCCGCAACAGGCTGGACCCCACCCACGGGCAGTGTTCCCGGGGTATGATGTAATGCTGCCATCTGACCTGCAGCCTGGGCAGTAGGGGTCTGGACTCCCCCTCCTGCCTGAGAAGTGGCAGGGTCTGCTACAAATAAACCGGTCTGGGACATAGTGTCCATAAATCTCATCATACGACCCATGACTACCTGGAAGCCTGGCGCCGTCATGAAGTCTACTAGTGCAGGATCTGCTGGAGGCACCTCGTTCTGCTCCTCTATAATAGGGTCCTCTGGTGGCGGAACCGGAATAACTCTAGGATGCCCTACCGCGGGTCGGTGCCCTCCTCCGGCCTCTGCTGCGGCCTCGGACAGCGGGGGTAACGGCCCTTCCCGGGTCTGGAACATCAGATGCACGCGTCCTCACCATCTTTGAGAGAATAGAGGATTGAATTTAGTAAATCATCGACTTCACAATAGAATAAGAAAAAGAGAGGCTTCCTAACACCCTATAGCCTCCTGAAGATAAGTACAGACGTCTCTGTACCGATCCGCAAGACCGTGAACCTACTGCTATGATACCATGTTGTCATGACCCAAAATCCTAACTTAGGTCGTGAAGGCGCCCAATAGCGGGGTCAGGCAAGCCGATTCTCAATTTACTAAAGATTCCTTCTTATTAGATTAAACACTTTAAAATATACTCAACTTTTAAAACATTAAACATGATTCGACAAGGATAAATAGCCAGTTTTAATAAAAACAGTCATGAAGAGGCATGAGCCAATATATGTATAAACCCGAAATCCATAACAACTGGCACGTGTGTGCCAGGAACTAGTGTCACAAGTCCTACAGGCATACTAACAAAATATACAAAATATATAATATACAGTCCCACTGTCTGAAGGAATTAGACGAGAAATAAGCAAGAGAAAACCCCATGGTGCTGCCGGAGATCGCCAGGAGAAAAGCAGCTCACCGTGAAGTCAAGTCCGTCAAATATCATGTCAAGCTCCGGTCCGACAACCGGATGCACCAGCCTCAGAACCTATACAATTAAGTACAGAAGCATAGAATGAGTACATAAATATATATGTACCCAGTGAGTATCCCACCTAACTCGAAGAGGTAGTGACGAGAGGTCGACATGACACTCACTAAGGTCCAACGATATAATTTAACAAAATATAATAGAAACGGTAGGCATGTAAAGGCAGTGAAGCAACAATATATGTAAAGTACTGAAATCCAAGAAAGTACTGGGAATGAATAAAACAATTACCTCTTCACTTTCCCCCAAATATTTGTCAAATCAATGTCCATGAATTTATTAACAAATACATCATGCGCATGCAGGGTAAGGACAACCGGCCGGAGTCATAAGATAGTCATGTCTGTGCACTGCCGAGGGTCGAATGACCCGAACCATAAGTGCACCTTTCCATAAGGTACTTACATCTATGCATTGCCGAGGATCGAACGGCCCGAATCAAAAGTGCATCTCTCAATCCTCTCTATGCACTGTCGAGGATCGAACGGCCCAAACCAAAAGTGCATCTCTCAATCCTCTCTATGCATTGCCGAGGATCGAACAGCCCGAACCAAAAGTGCATCTCTCAATCCACCATGGCATACGGCCCGTTCCCATAAGAGTGGGGGAAATCACAATCCGCACGCGGAATGTAAATTGCGAAGCGGTCACACGCACACACATATTTCCTTTTTAAATTACTTTCAGTGAACAATTCCTTACAAGTTTTCTCCAATTCCATCACCTCAGGGAAGTAAGCAGCATGTAACATTTAATTTATTAAGCATATAGTTCATATCAAGGAAAACACAAGGCATGATGTGGGCCTAACTAGCCGGACATAATAGTAATAGCCGCTACGTACGGACTCTCGTCACTTTGTACATACGTAGCCCCAAAATATTATCACATATAGCATTTAAATCACCTAGGGGGACAGTTCTCTCTTGTAAGGTTAGAAAGGAGACTCACCTTGTGTCGAACATACTTTCCGGGTCATGAACGCGCCCGAGACTCCAAACTCGACACCCACAGACTCGAAACTAGCCAAATGTTATACAAATATATCAATTTATACTCAAAGCATGAAATTCTTCTACTACTTAGCCAAATTCATCATTCTTGAAGAAATCCAAAAATCCAACACCGGGCTCGCATGCTCGGATTCCCAAAGTATTCTCGAAAGAAACACTCACCCAGAGCCTAAGGATCATTAATACATGATTTTCATTCGATTTCATAGCTAATTGACGGGTAATTTTCTACATTTTCAAAAGCCCTCGGTTACTACCCCAAATATTTAGTTTTCACTAATTTAGGTAGTTAATTTATCTTGTAATCCATGGATGAAGCTAATATTAAAGTAGAATTTACTTACCTTCACTAACTAGGTCGTTTGCCCCTCTTGAATGGTGGAAATCGTCCCAAGGAAGAAGAAGAAGACAAGGAAATAAATTAAATCCCGTGTATAAAAACACACTGCCCAGCTACCCCTTCTATGCGAACGCATCAGGGGCAGTGCATTTGCGATGAACAAATGGCCAGGGTTCTTGAGGCCTTCTATGCGAACGTGTAGGCTAACCTGGCTAGATCTACGCGAACGCGACTGGGAGGGGGGGGGGGCCAACGCACTGAGTAAGGGCTAAGCTTGTCTAGCCCAATGCCGTACCCTATGCGAACGCGGGAGCACCTATGCGAACACATAGGGAAAATTTTCACCCCTGCCCAGATCCTTATATGCGAACGCGGCAGAGCAACCGCGAACGCATAGAAGGAAACCAGACACAGAAATTCCGGTGTTTTGCAATTAGCTCCGAGGGGTCCGAAACTCACCCGAGCCCCTCGCGACCCCGTCCAAAGGCACTGACAAGATACAGACTCGCTCGAATTTTCAGAACTTGAAAAACAACAACGAAACTAAGAATTAGACCTCAAAACCAAATTGAATCAAACTTTGAACTTAAAGTTCTAGAATTTGCTAACAATGCGCCGAACCGACCTATACTACTCGGAATGACACCAAATTTTGCAAGGGGGTTATTAATGACATAACGGAACTATTCCCAATCTCGGAATTCCGTTCGAACCTCGATAACACAAAAACACGCCACAAAACACAATATTAACTTAAGGAAATTATTATTTCGATATTTGGCACCGAAACGCTCTCGGGTCATCCAAAACCCATTCCGAACATACGCCCAAGTCCAAAAGCATCATACGAAGCTAATGGAACCGTCAAAACTCAATTCCGATGTAATTTACTAAAAATGTTGACCGAAGTCAAACTTAGCTTTAAAGGCCAACCTTAAGGAACCAAGTGTTCCTATAGCACTCTAAACACTTCCGAATCCCAGACCACCAGTCCCCGCAAGTCATAAATCATAATAAGCCGCTATGGGAAGTTTCATTTAGGGGAACGAGGTCCGATAACGCAAAACGACCGATCGGATCGTTACAAATTCAATGTCCATAATTTATAATTTTTCCCCTCAACTGAGTTCCACGTCCATCAAGTAATATATTTCATATTATCTCAACATGAAAAGTATGTTAATTTAAATAAGGTAATTTTTCTCTTAATTTTAAATTCCTAAATATTAAGAGTTCTTATATATATATTTTATAATTTAATTATGGAAAGATTTTTCTAAAAGAATTAGTCGATTTCAAAGTATTAAACACTAGAAAGTTAATTAAATGACTATTCCTAAATATTAGGAAAATAATTAAATGACTATTCCTAAATATTTGGAAAATAATTAAATGAGTATTCTTATATATTAGATAAGTAATGAGAACGACTATTTTATCTAGTGTGAACTATATTTTTAAAGGGTAAAAAAGGTGAACAACATTTTGTTAAAAGCCTGCTTTTAATTTAGTATAGATAGATATAGATAGATGTGAACCTGTTTCTTTTTTAGTTCATGCCAAAAAGAATGACCCCTTCGCATAATTGAAAATAACTTCCCTTTATGTAATGATTTATAGCCATATAAATTATATGTGCTTCACTTTGCACCACAAATTCAAAAGTCTTCTTTTTATTTTCTTAAACTCCGTGGCCTATCAAATAGATTCACATAAATTTAAGGGGAGTATAAGTTATGCGTCTAATATATGCATTATTTTATACGAAAAAAGATGGAAGCACTAAGTAGGCATTTGGACATAAATTCGGGAGTATGAACTTCTCTTTATGCCTGTTTATCAAACACATGTAATTACGAGGTCCTATCAAAATAAAGGAAGCGCTTAGCCTTAATATACTTGACCCGATTCTATTGACAATCCTCCCAACACACGTCTTTTGCGACAACTCACGTAACGGCGGATCGAAGTAGGGAAAAATACATATGATATTCTTGAGAAAGATTGTGTTACGCCCCGCAATATTACGTCGGTATTATGTCCCGTAATACTAAATTACAACGATATCACACCCTGTAGTATTGTACGTTGAATTTGTCATAAGGTAATAAACATCAATCCAAGTAAAAGATTATTTGGAAATTATAAGGATTATATTATTTCACAAGTGATGAGTAAATTCGTGAAGCTGAAAGGGGAAGCAAGTCAAAGAAAATGAATTTTCATCCATGTTTGGCATGAAGGGTTAAAATACGGCTTGAGCGTTAATACCCGATATTTACGGACTAGTACCATAAAAGGTACCATGTCACCATGATAGTGGGATATATAAACTGTAGTGAGAATAAGTAGAATTTTAAGTAATTTGATACAATTCTTAATTATGCGGGTAATTGGTTAATTACCGGGTAACGGGACATTACCCAATTAACTAATAAGTGGATAAAATTAATAAATTTCACCCTCTAAAAACGTGGCAGTTAGTCACATTGTAAAGAAATGACTAAGAGCATGTTCTTGTTAGGTGGCAAAATGATACACCTTCACTCCATTTTTTCAGATTTTCCATTTTCAATAAACATAAAATCATGAGAATTCTCACATCAAAGTTTCTTTCAACCAAACCCAACATTAGTCATTTTACAAAATATATTCCAACCAAAACTTCTTACATCCAAAACGTTAGCTATTTTGAAAGCTTTCAACAAAGATTCATTTCTCATGTTTTGAAAACCAAGTCATAATCAGAACATTAGAACGTTTACAATTCAAGCTCCTAAATTACTCTATTCATAGAAATACTAGGGGTGTCTATATTCTTGATTCCCCATGTGAATTATTATTATATTCTGTTCATGGGTCCCAAAAATACGTATGTTGGTAAAGCTTATTTCATGATATTAATCAGAGGCATAATGACCTTATGACGTACCGAGAGGTGTTATTGACATATTTCATATGCATTTCATGTATTTACATATGCACATTGACCCATGACCAGATGGCGTTATATATGCGTATATATGTAAATATATGTATATGGGATATGGGAAAAGGTTACATCGTTATATACGCACCCCCACCTAATCAGCTGGTATATGATGATGATGTTACCTACAGTGGCTGAAATATGGTTCAAACGGCGTTATATACGCGTATATATGTATGTATATTCA
>ML331602.1:0-32929 GCA_005239505.1 Nicotiana paniculata
GTTCGACATGTAGGACTCGGGTATCCGTCGTGGCCCATCGATTTAGTTCGTGACAACAGCTACTTCAAGTCCCAATTTCGGCTCCACACTAAAGAAGAAAACTAGCGCTCGATACAAGCACCTATATATGCACACATGGGTGCAGGGAGTAATTTGAGTACGACAACTCAGTAATAATGAAAATAATTCAAGTCTAAGTAGTAAGAAACACATAAGATCAAATCATCAATTCACAATAAGCACAACCTTTCTTTCCAACAGTGTATACATTAAATCAACATNAAAAAGTGTGTTTTCAACAATTTCAGAAAAATACCCAACGAGTTTAGTGTAAAATGAAATAAATCTTAAATAGCCCCTGGGGCCAAAACATGTATCATAAATCGCTCCTCGGGCAAATCATCACCCAGAATCAGTCGCTCAGGCAACCTCACTTTTACTCATGCCTCTCAATCACTCGTCACTCGGCACTCGGCATTCGCACTCAGTAGGTACTTGCGCTCACTGGGGGTGTGTACATACTCTGGAGGGGATCCTTCAGCCCAAGAGCTAATATTAAGCCACCTCGTGGCATATCATATCCTCACAATCAGGCCCTCGACCTCACTCAGTCAGAAACACTCAAAAAGACCCTCGGGCTATTAGTAAAACGGGGTACTCGACTCAAAATATCATTTTATATCACAAAATAGTGTAAATAAGGATGAGTTTTGAAATCAGTTAAACAGAATATGACTGAGTGTAAATCATAAGTCAACACAGTAAGGAAATAGCACTAAAAGCGCCCCCCCCAAGGGGTCTAAAAAAGTCGGCACAAGGCCCCAAACATGGCTTGCAGACCAAATATAGAAATAGTCATAAAACACGATTTAACATATGATTTAAAAGTAAATACACAACTCAATAGTTGCCACTGGAAGGACCAAGTCCAAATCCAAAAATAATTAGTGCACGCCACACATTCACCATCCGTCGTGCGCGCCACTCCAAAAATAGTGAGAAAATACGAAGTCCGGGGTTTCATACCCTCAGGACAAGATTTACAGTCATTACTTACCTCAAACCGACCCAAATACTAATCCGGGATGCTCTTGCACCTCGAATCGGCTCCCTACTGATCCGAATCTAGCCAAACTAGATTAATATCATCAATATATGCTAAAGGAGCAAAGCCTACTTGAAAACTATCAATTTAAACCAAAATTCCTAAAATTTGCCAAACCCGACCCTCGGGCCAACGTCTCGAAATTCGATAAAAATCACATCACAAGAATCCTTATCCTTTCCCGAGTCTACACATATAAAATGCATTGAAATCCGACGATAATTGACACCTAAATTCCTTAATTATAAATCTCAATTTCCCAAGCCCTAAACCCCAATTTATGCCATTAAATTCCACTAATTCCAAGCCTAATCCGTCAAATGCAACATAGAATCGAGTTTTTAGTCAAAGAAACTTACCTCCACAGAAGACCCTCGAAATCCCTCTTCAATTTGCTCCCAAAAGCCTCAGCCCTCATGCAAAATATAATGAAAATGCCAAAAATTCGCGAAGGCTGGAATTCATACTAACTACAAAGTGGTTGCGCACCTACGGCCACTTATGCGCACCTGTGGAGCCTCACCTGTGGTCCCAGGTGCGCACCTGTGGAAAACGCTTAGAGGCCTAGTCTGCGCACCTGCGATCAAACTTCCGCATCTGCAGTTTCGCAGGTGCGATAAAAACCTCGCACCTGCGGAACACCTCCAACCCACCAAAAAACTGCATTTGCGACGAGCCGTCCGCTTCTGCGGGCCCGCACATGTGGTACCCTATTCACAGGTGCGTTAAAACACCAGCACCAGCAGCATTAGTTGCTATTTTCCAACTTAAAATCCCTTGATGGCTATCCGAAATCAACCCGAGCCCCCCTCAAGACCCTAACAAAAATTACAAACAAGTCCCATAACCTTATTCAAACTTAGTCGAGCCTTCAAAAGATCCAAAACGACGCTAAATCATCAAGATCACATCGGATTCAAGCTTATGAACTTTGATATTTCTAAATTTCGCAAATGATGCCGAAACCAACCAAAGCATGTCCAAATGACCTGAAAATTTTCACACACATCCAAAATAACACTACGAACCTGCTCCAACCTCCAAAATTCCATTCCGACCCTGATAGCTAATTTTCCACTGCCGACCGAAAATAACCAAAAATTAACTTTCGCCAATTCAATCCTAATTCTATATTGGAACTCAAAAGCAAATTTTGAACACACTCGTAAGACTCAAATCACCTAACGAAACTATCCGAGCAAAAAAACTACATTCCGAGGTCGTTTACCAATAAGTCAACTCCTAGTTGAGTTTTCCAACTATTAAGCCATTTTGAAAGACTAAGTGTCTCAGGTCTCACCACGACCACCCCGAACCAACTGAGCCAACACATCATAATTAGGTTCACTAGCACATAACAAAGTTGAAATAGGGGAAACATGGGTAATCTCACGGAACGACCGGCCGGGTCGTTACAAGAGTTGCTTTTGATTTTGGTATGATATGCTTGTATACATGTATAGGTATGACGTGTCCCAATCCCATCCTTGTACATTTGTATATTCTATTAGAGGTCTGTACATTAATTATAGTTGGGTAGTATGTGGCCTCGCCGACTTCCAATTTTGGATATATAGTTGTCTATACAAGCCTTGCCAGCTCACCCCACTGTATTCCGCATGTTTATGTATATATGTCTTGGGGACACATTTCCCTCACGTACACTAATCATGTTTATATCTTAGACGCATGCTTAAGGATGTTCGACATGTAGGACTCGGGTATCCATCGCGGCCCATCGATTTAGGTCGTGACAAAAGTGGTATCAGAGTAGTTCTGTCCTAGGGTTGTCTACAGACTGTGTCTACTAGAGTCTTGTTTATGTGTGTGTTTTTAACCACACTTATAAATAGGAGGTTACAGGACATTTATGATGGTTTCTTTTCCTTCTAATCCAGATTGTGCGATAGAACTGAGTTGTAAGCATCCACTCCTGATCTTTGCCTTATTTATGTTTTTAGTGATGCCTATTACTACTAGAAGATAGACACAAGCCACTAGCATGAGTAAAAAGGCTACGAAGGTTTTAGAAGGAGACATAAGTTAACTATGGAGTCAGATCCATCTGAGATCATGGGTTCTATCGAGGAGGATCCATCCAAAGATCCATCTGAGTTATCCGTTCGAGCAGTTTCGATCTCGCCAGCAACAAATGGGGTGAGAAGAGTTTCGACCTCACCAAGGCCCTTAGTTTCATTATCGAGTCCCGTTGATCAGGGTATAAGGTTATTGGTGTACACACTGGCACAATCAGGTTCCCCTCAGGCTCAAAACTATGTCAGGGTGACACCAGCTCTTCTGAGGTTCCAGATAGTCCACAGTCTTGGGTGTCCATCAATCCAGGTTCGTGTGTGTATATTGTGGGACATGCAGAGGAATAGAATAGCAGTCCGGCCAAGAGAAGGAAAGTAACTTATAAGGATATGAAAATTCTACTTCAAAGTGTGTCTAACCGAGGCTCTCATATAGGACAAGGCAAGCACCCTCTACTGTAAAATTCATCAAGATGTCAGCTTTTGGTTGTTAGCTCCACTTCTTCTTGGAGTATTACCAAGTTAGGGTTATAAATATGTTAGATGGTTGTAAGGAGGTATGGAGCCCTGTCCCCACTTATATATATTATGGTTATGTTTCTTAGAGGTTTTGCAAATAGTATCACGTGTATATTTTTGAGTATGACATGTCTACGGCCTTGTCGACCCCTATGTATATAAAAATTTTCCTAAATTAGTTATGCGAGTTATGTTTTAATATTGTTACCTATATATATGGATTTGTCCTGTAATAGCCCATGATAGATTTGATAATAAATAAGGATAAGGTACGTGGTGTTCCGTTGGGTAGAACTTGATGTTATAATGGGTATGGATTGGTTGGACTTTTTGTTATGCTAACATCAAGTATATATCAAAGATGGTTTGATTTCAATTCTAAGGAGAGCCAATTTTGTAATGGAAAGATAATACATCAACCCTGAGAGGTAAATTTATTTCCTTTCTCAAGGCAAGGAAGATACAAAAAGGGCTATATTTATCACTTAGTTCGTGTTCATGATGTGAAAGTAGAGTCACCAACCATTCAATCTATCCTTGTGGTTAAGGCGTTTCCTGTTGTTTTTCTTGATGAGCTTTCAAGTTTTCTGCCAGAATGAGAAATTGAGTTTACTATTGACATATTACTAGATACTCAACCAATATCTTGCCCTCCCTATAGAATGGCACCCACAAATCGGAGAGAGTTGAACAACTAAAGGACTTGCTTGAAGAAGGCTTTATCAGACCTAGTACATCAGTGTTGGGAGAACCTGTGTTATTCGTGAGGAAGAAAGATGGTTCCTGATTATAGACAGTTGAATAAGGTGACGATAGAGAATAAGTACCCACTCCCGAGGATTGATGATTTATTTGATCAGTTGCAAAGGTCCAAGTGTTTCTCGAAGATAGACTTGAGGTCCGGGTACCATCAGGTGAGAGTATCCGAGTCGACACATAAAAGATTGAGGTATTAAAAACTTAGCCTAGACCCACGACACCGACGGAGGTTCGTAGCTTTCTCGATTATTACAAGAGACTTGTAAAAGGGATTTTACTCTCTTTCATCACCTTTGACAAAAGTGGGCTGATGATGTGATGTCTCGCTTGATGTTCCACAATAACATAAGAAAATCTATAGTGCAAGCAAGTTGAAGGAAGGTTGCGAATGAGTATAAATAGATATATGTAGGTCGCAGGCTAAAGTATGGTAGAGTGACAAGGTTTTAGGAAGACATGAGTAAGGATAAAAAAAGGGTGAGTGAGAAGGTAACAAGAATGGATAAGTCCTTTGGAATAAGCCCATGAAAATAAGGGAGCTGATGGTTTGAATGAACTCAAAGGAATTTAAATCTAGCAACATTCAGAAGAGATGGAATACTAACCTAGTAGTGGAATAAGGGCAGAATTATGAAAGATAAAGGATGAAGTTTGGACCTTAGATTGAGTAATGATTGTATAGAATTAGAATACCCATGTAAGTTGACTCAGAAGAGAACTAAGTTTCAATGGACTGATGCTTGCGAGCAAAATTTCCAGACATTGAAGGACAGATTAACTTCAGCACCGAATCTAATGCTCATAGAGGGAACCGATAGTTATCCTACCTATTGTGACGATTCGGGCATTGGATTGAGGTTTTGTAGAGATGCATCATGGTAAGGGTGTATCTTATGCTTCTAGACAACTAAGAAAGCACGAGAAGAATTACCCGACCCATGCTTTAGAGTCAGCTGCGGTGTCTCATGCACTAAAGACACGGAGGCAGTATTTGTATGGCATTCATGTTGATATCTATATGGATCATAAGAGCCTCCAGTGTAACTTCAAGCAAAAGGGATTGAATTTACGTCAAAAGAGATAGTTGGATCTACTTAAAGATTATGACGTCGATATTTTATACCGTTTGGGGGAAGGCGAACATGGTAGCCGACACCCTCAGCCGTAGATCTATGGGTAACCTGTCATATTTACAACAAGAGAATAGGGGAATAGCCCATGAGATTCATCAGCTAGCTAATCTTGGAGTTCGGTTACTAGACTCAAGTGATATTGGAATTACTATTCAGGATACAACAACATCCTTGTTAGTAACTGAAGTGAAGGAACACCAGTACGAGGATATTGTGTTAGTTCATTATAGGGATACCACCCTTCAGAAGGAGAAGACATCATTTGAGATTACAAAAGACAGGCTCCTCAGATATCGAGAACGACTATGTGTCCCTAATATTGCAGGGCTACGTCAGCAAGTTATGGGAGAAACTGATTATTCTCATTATTCTATCCATCCAGGAGCAACCAAAATGTATCATGATATCAGGGAAACATATTGGTGGGACAGAATGAAAAAGGATATAACGGAGTTTGTTGCTCAGTGCCCTAACTGTCAGCAGGTCAAGATTGAGCATAAAAAAACCTGGTGGATTATTGCAGGCTACAGAGATTCCGACTTAGAAGTGGGAAGTAATCAATATGGATTTCATTGTACGCCTACCTCGTGCCCATCGTAAGTTCGATTCTACATGGGTGATTGTCGATAGGCTTACAAAATCAGCCCATTTTTTGCCCATTAGGACTACATATTCCGTAGAGGATTATGCAATGATTTATATTAAGAAGATAGTAAAGTTGCATGGTGTCCATGTATCTATTATCTCGTATAGAAGAGCTCAATTACAACTGACTTCTGGAGGTCCTTCCAAAAAGGACTGGGGACTAAGGTAAGTCTTAGTACAACATCTCATCCCCAGACAGACAGACAAGCTGAGCGTACTATACAAACACTTGAGAATATGTCACGGTCTAGTGTGATAGACTTTAAGGGTAGCTGGGATGATCATCTTCCTCATATTGAGTCTGCATATAATAATAGCTACGAATCCAGTATTCAGATGGCTCTATAGGAAGCTCTTTACGGACGCAAGTTTAGGTCACCTATGTGGTTCGACGTTGGGGAAACTACATTAGTAGAACCAGAACTGGTACAACAAGAAATCAAAAGAATTAAGCTTATACAAGAAAGATTATTAGCAGCTCAAAGCCGTCAGAAGTCTTAGGCGGATAATCGACAGTGAAACTTGGAGTTTCAGGTTGACGATTGGGTATTCCTAAAGGTATCACCGATGAAAGGTGTTATGGGGTTCAGAAAGAAATGAAACTTAGCCCTCGGTACATTGAAGCATATAGGATCACATGCAAGGTAGGCCAGGTAGCGTATGGGTTTGACTTGCCTTTTGACTTGGAGTCTGTACATCCAGTCTTTCTTGTGTCTATGATTCATGAATATATCAAAGATCCTTCCAACATCATATCAATTGACGGTGTTTAGGTCACAGAGTAGCTATTATATGAGAAAACTCCCATGGCTATACTGGATAGACAGGTTCGGAGGTTGAGGACTAAAGACATGGATGAAATTACTTTGGAGAAACAATAAAGTGGAAGAAATAACTTGGGAAAACAAAGAAGACATGAAGTCCAGATATCCTCATTTATTTCCTCTTCCAAAGAAGGATCCGACTGAGACATCCAACCTTAAGGTACATATATGGATTCTTGTGTTAGTTATTGTCATTGGTCATGTGAGGCGATTATCGTAATTGATGATTGTGGTCCTATGTGGCGTTGAATTATTGAGTGTCTACAGGAAGAGTTGGTATTTTTATAAAGGCAACTCTGCCAAAGTTATATATATCCCGGGAAGTTAAAATTCAAGGACAAATGTTTCCAAGAGGGGAAGGATGTTACATCTCACGTTTTTGTACGTTAAAGTTTCATCTTCAGTTAATCGACGTACACTCGGGGATGAAATTATCTTGAGGTTATACGCCTTTATTATATGTATAACGAGCGATAAATAAGTGCCGTGAAGGTTAATGGGTAAATGGATCAATAAAAATGAGTTTCGTCGAAGGTGGTCAATTTGGGATATTATACGATACAAGCCATAATACCCGGTATTTGTAGACTAGTGCCATACAAAGTGCCCATGACCATGATAGTAGGGTACATAAAGTGTATTAAAAATGAGTAGTATTTTGGGTAATTTTAGATAAATCTTAAATACATGGATTATTGGTTAATGGGGGAATTTATAAGTTAATTAAAATGAGTGGGTAATTAATTAATAATCTTGGGATAAGACTTAGCCTTCCCCAACGTGGCAGCACCCCCCCTTCATTTTATGACTCAAAGGTGTAACACTTGAAGAAATTAGGTGACACTAAGCTAGAAATATGGAGGACCACCTAATAGTTAAGGATAACATTCATAATTCAAAATTATCTTCTAATCTCTTAAGAAAGGAACATAGTAATGTTCTTTCTAAGGAAAAGCTTCAGCCAAGATTCCTTACATTCTTTCTAATGTTATTTCTTATCTATTAAGGAAAGAGTTTCAGCAGAGATTCCAAAAAGAAAAAAAAACAACGTTATTGCTAAGTTCTTAAGGAAAAGCTTCAGCCAAGATTATCCTTGCACAACAACGTTATTGCTTCGGGTATTTCATACGAATTGTTCCATATTTCGATCTCACTGTTATGTGTTTCCTCGGAAAAGATGTGTGTTAGATGAATTTTCAAGAGAATCGGTCTAGGTATGCTAAGGCTACCATCTTTATTTTTGGCATGATCTATACGAAACAAACGAAACGGAAAAATGCACAACTTCCATAAATTACTCTATTTGTAAAAAACTCTAGAGATGCCTATATTCTTATTTTCCGATAAGTCTTATTATTCCATTGTCTGTTCATGGGTCTCAGAAAATATGTAAGTTGATAAAGTCTATTTCATTATATTAATCAGAGGCATAATGGTCTTATGACACTCCGAAAGATTTTATTGACGTACTTATCATGCATTGCATTCATTTACATTGACCCATGACCAGATGATGTTATATACACGTATATATATGTATAATATATGTATATGGGATATGAGAAAAGGTTACAACGTTATATACGCACCACCACCTGATCAAATTTCCAAGCTTTAGAAAATAGGATCAAACTCTTATAGGAACCTATACAACCCATCAAGTTACCAATATGAGGTCGTTTACACAAAAGCAAAACCATGATAAACTCTTTCAACTTAAGACTTCTAAAATAAAACTAACTGTTCCAATTCACTCCCAAACTCTATAAAAATGAAAGCACCCATTATCGCAAGTCACAAAATATAAAAAATATATGGGAAGAATCAAATAGGGGAACATGATTAAAATATTCAAAACGATCAGTCGGATTGTTAGAAAATACAAATGTGCTTTTAACAATTTAAACTTTTAGATGATCAGACTATGCATTTCAAAGAAATAGAGGCAATCCGTCAAATAGAAAGCTAAAATGAGATACGTGGTTTTTGCTATCTCAAGATGCATCTGGCGAATAAGCTAGATGAACCCATTAGCATTAGCTTAAATTTTAAATATGTGTTAAAAGCTCACTAAGTATTTACAAGAAATAAGTTTTGACCCTAATTAATTAGATCGAATTTGATACAATTTCGAATCCAAACTAATTATAAAGTTCAAGTAATCTTGAATCTGCCTCTAATCGTACTTTCTCCCTAGCTACCATTTGCTTTCCTCTCAGAAACGGACTTAAGATGATAAGGTACATGGAATATCATTGGGAATTTAAGATGGTTTTTCCAATGGTTTGTGACTGAGAGGAAAGAAATATAGGAGCATAAGAAAAGGTGATGCCCATGTGGGGATGAACTTATTATAGAGTACATATTTTAGGTCCTGTATACGGTTAAAATAGGGCCTACCCGATTTTACTACTTGACCGAGAATACGGAGTTGTACCGAAGGTCAGCCCCGTCGTAGATCGGACCAAGGCACGAGGACAAGGTATCGAGTACAGAACTCGCGGTACCTATCGAGATCGAGACCAATTAGAATCAGGCTAAACAAGGTAGATGTAGAGCAAGACCAAAGAAAACATGATAACAGAAGGAGAGATATCCGTGACTTGTCGACAATCATGGCAGAAATCTCAGAACAGATGGAATCAAGAGCGGTTGTTTAGCTAATCTTGGGATCTCTTTATATAATTAGAACTATACCATGAGTAGATTTTCTTTACTATATAAAGGGGAGTTATAATCATTTGTAAGACACATTGCTCTTATAGTTTAAAGCAATATAACACACTCTCTCTCGCTCATACTATATTTTTCATTGGTTTACTTTCTGCTTTATTACCTTAACATCAGTCAATTCGAGGGCAATCTAGATCGAGGGCTGAATTGCATTTCAACACTGGGTTGCTTTACTTTATTGTAAAATTCTATTACTAGTCTTCATATTTATCAATTGGTATTAGGTGGAATCACGTGTCCATAAAACCACATTATAAGTATAATTGTTATCCAATTTTAAGGGTAAACTGTTTGGCGCCCACCGTGGGGCTAAGGATAATAGTGATTGCTTAATACTGATTCCGATAACACACACTGCTTTACACTTGTTCTCATAAGTGTTTTTGATTTCAGGATAAACATGTAAAACTCACAAGTAACACCTACTCATGGCGACAACAACCTCGGATTTCATGGGGAAAATGATAATATAGCCGCCCCAGTGATCGAAGTTCCCGAGGCTGACCTCGAGGAAGTACTTATTGCAAATCCCGTTGATGTTAGTTCACAATGTCGCCCTAAATGAAAATCTAGGCGTTGATACCGAAGGTAGAGTACACGGTGAAGTTCGATCAGGTGGTCGAGGTACTCAGGGCATAGAAGATGGTGGAGCCAGGCTTCAGATGATATATGAGTTGTTACAGGCTCATCAAGCTACTATAACACAACTGCAAAATCAGAACTGTGCAACTAGTGGGTTGAACAAAAATCCTTACCAGAAGTTGTTCACTGGGTTGAACCTGTACCGGAGAGATAGAACACCAATCAATCGGGGACTGACCCCGCCATAATGAAATGCTCGAGGAGCTCATTAATGGATTGAATCGGGATAAAAAAAATCAAGGTAAATGACAAAAAATAGAAACATTCAACTTCCGAGTTGACCAAATACCGGGGGCACCACCAATTTCAAAGGGTTCGGATTGGAAGAAGTTTGTGAAGAAGCCTTTACCTCCAAGTGCTGATCCGAAGCCCATTCCGAAGAATGCATGCTACAAAATCACAAGTACAATGGGACAACCGACCTTAATGAGCATGTCACTTCTTATACATGCGCAATAAATGGGAATGTCTTAGAAGATGATGAGATTGAACCCGTTCTATTGACGAAATTTGGAGAAACTTTATCAAAAGAGGCGATGATATGGTACCACAATTTACCGCCAAATTTTGTCGATTCCTTCGACATGCTTGCAGATTCCTTCATGAAGGCACATGTCGGAGCAATAAAGGTTGCGAGTAGGAAGTCGGACCTCTTCAAAGTGAAACAAAAAAATGAAATGTTAAGGGAATTTTTATCTCGGTTCAAGATAGAACGCATGGACCTACCCCTGGTCACAGGTGATTTGGTTGTTCAAGCCGTTACTCAAGGTTTGAACAAAACAAAGTTCGGTAGCATCACAATAGCTAAATTGAATATCCAGCAATGACCTGGGCCGATGTGCATAATCCATACTACTCAAAGATCAAGGTCGAGGATGATCAATTGAGGACCCCTTCCGGTTCCGTTTACCCAAACAGGTTCGTCGGAAGAATTCAAAGAGATATCTACATAGTACTCCGATCGAACAGAGATCGGTATCAACCATACAATGCATATCATAGAAACATCAGCCTAGGACGTAATCCCGTTTGAAATGATTGAAGGACTGATCGAGGACAGAGCTCCCGAGGGCTCATGAGCAAAAGTACTTCAATAAACATGCTGAGCCCACATAAGTGCCACGATTATCAAAATACAACTTCAGCATCGATGCATCAGGTATTGTATCAGCCTTTGGGAGAATCAAGGATACTAGATGGCCTAGACCCCTACAGACCGATATGGCACAAAGTAACCCTAATCAAATATGAAAATAGCATGGTACCCATGGTCATAGAACCGAAGATAGGAGACAACTAAGGGAGGAGGTGGACTAACTACTCAACGAGGGTCACCTCCAAGAATTCTTGAGCGACTGAGCTAAAATTCATTTCAGAACAGGGACGCAAAAGGAAAGAAAGAGTAGGAAGAACCACAACACATGACTCATATGATTGTCGGTGGGGTTGATATTCTAAAAGGGCCCGTTTTCAAACACACCAAGGTGTCAATCACTAGGGAAAAACGAACTCAAGACTATGTACCGGAAGGAACCTTGTTGTTCAATGACGAGGAAGCAGAGGGGATCTCACAACCCCACAACCATGCAGTGGTAATCTCTATTCTTATGAATAAAATTTAGGTTAAACGTGTTTTAATTGATCCAGGGATCTTGGCCAATATTATTCCATTAAGGGTCGTTGAGAAGCTCGGCCTACAGGATCAGATCGTGCTCACAATGGTTTCAACATGACAAGTGAAACAACTAAAGGTTAAATCATTTTCCAGTAAATGTAGCCGGACTATTCAAGAAATGAAGTTATATGTGATCGAGGGAGATAAGAGATACAACGCCCTGCTCGGAAGACCCTGATTTACAACATGAGTCCCCTAACCCTTCACCAAGTGCTAAAATTCCCAACACCTGATGGAGTAAAAATGGTTTATGGGGAAAAACATGCTGTCAAAGAGATGTTTGCGGTCGATAAGGTAATACTGGTATCAGTGCTTTCATCAACAAAGGGATTGGAGTCAAAACAAAAAGAAGGAGGTCAAATAGCAACCACAGGTACCCAATCGGGGGAATAAGGGGCGGACGAGGATGACGAACATTGGATTCATAATTCCCGATGACTCCGATGCCACAAAATAAACAGTCGAAGAGCTGGAGCAAGTCATAGTCATCGAGTATCTACCAGAGCGAAAGGTATACCTGGGCACGGGGTTAACCCCTGAGCTCAGGGAAAAACTCATTAAATTCCTTATCGATAATATGGAGTGCGTTGCTTGGTCCCACCTTGATATGACAGGGATCCCACCGGAGATAACTACCCATCGATTGAGTTTGGACTTAAAGTTCCGTCTAGTAAAGAAAAAGAGAAAACCCCAACTCGAGGTTAAACATGCATTCATCAAGGACGAGGTAATAAAACTTCTCAAAATAGGGTCCATTCGGGAGGTAAAATATCCCGAATGGTTAGAGAACGTATTTGTAGTCCCTAAAAAAGGGAATAAACTTAGGATGTGCATAGAATATAAGGATTTAAACAAAGCATGCACTAAAGATTCCTCTCCTTTGCCGAATATCGATTACATGATAGATGCCACGGCCGGCCATGAGATCCTTAGCTTTCTCGATGCCTGCTCCGGGTACAATCAAATACAAATGAACCCGGAGGATGAGGAAAAGACTTCGTTCATCACTAAGTATGGCACCTATTGTTATAATGTAATGCTATTTGGACTAAAAAATGCTGGTACTACTTATCAACGCCTGGTAAATCGGATGTTCGAAGAACAAAAAGGAAAATCAATGGAAGTTTATATTGATGACATGCTAGTTAAGTCCCTACACATAAAGGACCATTTGAAACTACATTTAACGGAGACCTTCAACATACTAATAAAGTAAAACATGAAACTCAACTCGGAGAAGTGCGCATTCGTGGTCGGCTCGGGGAAGTTCCTTGGTTTCATGGTATAAAATTGGGGCATCGAGATCAACCCCAATAAAACCAAGGCCATCAACGATATCACGGTCGTGGATAATTTTAAGGCCGTACAAAGGTTAACAGGGCGCAGAGCCGCCCTAGGCTGATTCTGTTCGAGGTCCTCAAATAGAAGTCACCGGTTCTTCTCACTGCTTAAAAAAAAGAACAGTTTTGCATGGACCTCGGAATGCCAACAACCATTGGAAGGACTACAATGGTACCTCTCGAGCCCCCCCTGCTTCATACTTAGAAAGCAGACGAGCAACCCTACTTATACTTAGCAATCTCAGAAGTCGCGGTAAGTGGGGTCTTAGTTCGAGATGAGCAAGGTACTCAATTTCATGTTTACTTGTTAGTCGAACCTTAGGTGTGGCCGAGACCCGGTACTCACACTTAAAAGAATTAACGCTTGGTATAGTAAGCGCTTCTAGGAAATTAAAACCATATTTCAATGTCACCCAATTTATGTGGTGACTACATATACCCTTCGCAATATTTTGCATAAGCCCGAACTCTCGGGCCGATTAGCCAAATGGGCCGTCGAGATCAACAGGTATGATATGAAGTATCAACCCTTAATGGCCATCAAGTCTCAAATCCTGGCAGACTTCGTGGACGACTTTACGCCTACCCTCGTACCCAAGGTCAAAAAGGAACTATTGTTAAAATTGGGTACATCACATATGGCACTTCGAATGTAAGGGGTCCGGGCTAGGAATCATTTTGAAGCCACCCACAACTAATACAATGAGACAGTCTATCAAAACTTCCAAGTTAATTAACAATGAGGGTGAGTGCAAGGCCATGATTGAAGGCCTCGAGCTAAGTAAGAGTTTGGAAGCAGAGGTCATCAAGGCCAAATGTGACTCCCTACTTGTAGTAAACCAAGTCAACCGAACTTTCGAGTTTCGAGAAGACCGAATATAGAGGTTTTTGGACAAACTACAGGTGGCTCTACATCGACTTAAATAATGGACCCTACAACACGTATCTCGAGAGCAAAATAGCGAGGCTGACACCTAAAGAACGAGAATCTTCCATCGGATCCTAAGGAATCAAGGACTTTAAGCACGAAGGCCGCACGATTCACATTGGCCGAGGATGGAATACTTTATAAAAGGATGTTCGATGGACCGTTGGAAATATGTTTTGGTCCAGGAGATACCGAGTACGTCATATGGAAAATTCACGAAGTCAGTTGCGGAAATCATTCTGGTGCCGAATCATTGGTTCACAGAGTCATTAGAGTAGGATACTATTGGGCTGTTATGGAAAAAGGAGACAAAAGAGTTTGTTTGAATATGCAACAAATGTCAAAGGTATGCGCAAATGATTCACCAACCCCGAGAGCAATTCCACTCAGTCTTATCCCCATGGGCGTTCATGTAATGGGGAATGGACATCGTCGGCCCTCTACCATTGGCCCGAGGAAAAGCTCAATTCATTTTGTTTATGACTAACTATTCTCTATGTGGTTTGAAGCCCAATCCTTCAAGAAAGTCAGAGAATAAGAAGTAACATATTTCATCTAGGACCACATTATGTGTCGATTCAGGATGCCGACCGAGATCGTATGCGTCAATGGGAAGCAATTTGTCGGAAACAAAGTGACAAAATTTCTCGAAGAACACAAGATTAAAAGGATTCTATCAACACCATATCATCCTAGTGGGAGCAGACAGGCCGAA
Organism: Nicotiana paniculata; assembly: GCA_005239505.1. Lineage (NCBI taxonomy): Eukaryota > Viridiplantae > Streptophyta > Magnoliopsida > Solanales > Solanaceae > Nicotiana > Nicotiana paniculata. Next base: position 15,052 of record ML331602.1, read on the forward strand.
TCGACAAACAAGACCATCATTCAAAATCTAATGAAAAGAGTAACTGACGCTAAAAGAAAATGGAGAGAAATATTGCCTGAGGTCCTTTGGGCGTACCGTACAATGTCAAAATCCAGTACAGGGGCAACACCATTCTCATTAGTCTATAGTGTCGCAGCTCTGATCCCCGTTGAAGCCGGGGAAGTCAAAACACTAGGATATGAATACAAGCCTCAAATTGCTAGATGAAAGACGGGAAGCCGCTTATGGCCGCACAGAAACAACAGATTGAAAGGTATTATAGCTGAAGACCCAATCTTCGACACTTTAAAATCAAGGACTTAAGTGTGAGAAAAGTCACCCTCAACACTTGAAACCCGAAAAAAGGAAAACTTGGCCCGAACTGAGAGGGACTATATGAAGTCCTCGATATCATCAGAAAAGGATCCTACAATCTTGGTACGATGAATGACGAGCAATTACCAAACAATTGGAACATAGCACTCCTCAAACAATATTACTGCTAAGGTACAACCTTCTCCATTTTTATTTGTATTTTATATTGACCAATTGTAGGTGTTCAATTGAAGACATCAAGGGATTCTTCGACACAATGTCCTTAGGTCTGAAAGCATGCGTTGCACTCTTTTTACCTTAGACTGGTTTTTCCGGTGAGGTTTTTAGCGAGGCAACCATCGTTCGTGCTAATTTAGAGAAATTCAATAGTATCTGAAACTTCTTTACAATCAAACTCGAATACTGGGGGGCATCACATCAACTTTGTTACAAGGAAAGTACTTCGTGTCAACAGGGTCTCGATTGGTAAATTTTGTGTGTAAAGGCCAAACGGTCAAACGAACCGTGCCCAAGTAGATTACTTGAGCCCTAATGGCAAAGATGTACGCATGTAAAATCTATTGAGAGAATTATTTTTTCCTTTACAAATATTTCATGCCTTAGAAAAATTTTACTTTACAATTTCATACTTTTGATCTATTGTGGTAACAGGCTTAAGAGGTGATCACAACTGAAGTTTCAAAAAATTAACCCTACACTCGGGGACTGCCGTCCGAAAAATTGACATAATAAAATTATTAAAGCCTCAAGATTGTACGACCATCAAAAGGCAACACTCAATTTTATAGGACACGGCCACCCCACTCGGGGACTGACACTTCGAGCAAGTTCGGAGTGTAACTGCGAAACAAGCACAAGAGGTAAATCCCAAGCTACAGGCTACGGCCAAATTAATACGATTCGGAGACGTCCGAAATTCGTAATAAAACAGGCCTTCGAATATTTTCACAAACGGGTTAAAAATGCTACCCTCAGCAAAATTACAAAGGGTTTACTGTCAAGCCTCGAGCCTGGGGGCGAGACCAGCACCCGGTGCCTTACCTATCCTTGCGTACCACTTACGACTAAGAGGCTCTGAACATGTAATGTCGTTCTTTTTCCATTGGCCACATTACAAGATAATGTGCGAAGCAAATATAAAACCTAATAGAGGCTAACGCTGACTAAATGTCAACATAAAGCTGGCCAGGCAAGGACGTCATAACAACTATAACTGAGAAGCCAACAAAATATACATACAAGGCCTACAAGCCCAACCTCCTGCACTAACTGACAGGATATGTCTACAAGCCTATACTGATATATGTACTGTGATTGGAACAGGTCCTCGACCTATCCTAAACCTATATACATATATATATACAGATGTATACAAAACTCTAGATCCGGCAACTCCGAAGGACGGGGAGCTTACTCATAAAGCTGAACTAGGGCAACACCTACTGAGGAGGCCTACCCATTTGTCTGTCTAAACCTGCACGCATGAAATGCGTCGCCCCTAGAAAGGGACGTTAGTACGAAATAATATACCGAGTATGTAAGGCAATATACTGAAAGATGAAACTGAGCTGATAATATAATAACTTAAATCAACTGGGGTCAAAGATAATATGAAGATATGCTCACCTGCTGATACTAACCCTTTTCTCTCAATGTAGTAAACAAAATAATTGTCCGGCCTTATAAGGCTCGGTATATGTATATAACTGCTCTAGCGTAGTAGGCTCGCTCATAGGTGCTCGGACATACTAGGCTTTGTATCTCGGCCAACTGGGCTCACACATAGGTGCTCAACCACAGTAGGCTCGGTATATAACTTACTCTCTAATCAGAAGTTCCCCAATATGGGCTTGCCCATCGATTATAGCTCGATGGTAATGAAAATACTATAATACTGTATATATATACTCTCTGCTCTTTTGACTGGAAAAAAAAATAGTCAAATGAATATGAAGTCCCGATAAAGAGAATATTGTAACTTACAAAACTAGAAAAATATACGTAAATTCCGAGATATGGATTTTTCTTTATTCTTCATTATCAAACTCGTGTAATTAAGAGATCATGCCAAAATTAAAGAATGACTTAGTCTTAACATACCCGGACCCTTTAAGTAATTGGGACCTGAGCCGCAGAATCCAACAACATATTTGTGGCATATAGACTTTTTACGCTGCAACAGAAAACTGACATTGTAAAATGAAGTATTTCAGGCTACATAGGGAATTCCTAATTCCTTCAAAGAATCTTTGGCTTATCTTCCATATAACCCATATAATGCATAAATATAAAACCTTTTGTTGAGTCTCATCCGTCAATTTTTGTATCCAAAAAAATGAAGCTTAGTAATTTTAAATGAATCCTTTCAAAGGGTTAGTTAGTAGGTCCCACTAGTTAGATAACTTGGCCACAAATCTTCCCATGTTTTGTCATCTTGATATGTGACTTTAAGAGTCACAATTTGGAGCCAATCTTGCTGCCAATTGGGGTGGGGTGAGAAGTTTTAATCTTTATCCACTTATTAGGTAATTAGATAATGTCATGTTAACTAGTAATTAACCAATTACCCGAATAATTAAGAAGTGTTTCAAATTACTTAAAGTTCTACATCTTTTTAATACACTTTATACATCTTACTATCATGGCCACGTGGTACCTTGTATGGTACTAGTCCATAAATACCGGGTATTTTACCTCGGGCCATATTTTATCCCAAAATGACAAATTTCGTCGAAACCCATTTTCTTCGATTTGCTTTTCCTCTCACCTTCATGAGTTTACTTATCCCTTGTTTGAAATAGCATGATACTTATAATCTCAAAATAGTCTCATTCACGAGGTTGCGTCGATTAACTTTATGACGAAACATTAACGTGCGAAAATGCGGAATGTAACATCTCATTTACAAGATTATATCAATTTACTTATGGCGTACTTCCATGTACGAAAACATGGGGTGTAACATCATTCCCCCTTTGGAACATTCGTCCTCAAATGTTGACTGATGCACTTATCATTCTTATAACCCATAGCTCTTCCGAATAATATAATACTTTTCTTGCCATTTAGGAAACTGTTCTTTGAATAAACCCAAATGCAAGGTCATTCCCCCCTTTATGCCTCTTTCTCACACCACGGTCTGAGGTCGGAATTATTCCAATCTCGTAACTCTTGTTACCTTATGTCATGAAACCTGTATTACTTTATCCCTGTATGTGCGCCTATGCGACTCTTCTCTCCTCTTTCCTCCGTCTTTTAGCCAGTCTCTAGGCTTCACTTTGCAAAACATATACAGAGCTTGATAAAATGTCCCTTTAGGCAGTTGTAGGTATACTTAAATTCATCGCTCAGTACTTTGTCGAACTTACAAATATTGTAGGCCATACTATACCATAACTCTTACTTCAATTAATCTTTACTGAGTCTGCTACAAAACTCCAGGTTAGTTTCGTTCCTTATCCCATATGTATAAATCTAAGTCATTTAATACTTCCTTATTACTTGTTCATGTTAATAATGACGGCATAATCTCACCTCATACTTTTTGAATTTTATCCATCCACTGTTGATTCACCTTAATGTTGATCTATCACCTACCACTAATAACTTGATCTCGTATGTAACACTGCTACTAGGGCTCACGTATCATTAGGTACATCTGGAGTAATTAGATTGAACCACATAGGGGCGATACTATACTTCCATAACCATATTATATAGCATCCCAATATGACTCACCTAACATGGATATTTTAATCATGTAGAACTCATTAAATCTTCTTCAACTCATGAAATCCTCTTCTAACAATTTAATCTTTTGTCTATGCCCTGGGCCCAATTCTTTATTTTAACTTATACCGGAGTCTTCTACGGATGTGTGAATGTCGATATGTATGATACGCAGATAATACTCCATAATCTTAAGTGCGTTCATAACGTAACTAGTTCTGGATCATTGATTGAATAATTCCTTTCGTTCCATTTCAACTTTCTTCAAATGTAAGCAATTCCTTTTCCTAGTCTTTTAGCCCCCTTTGCGTGCATACTTAGCTTATCTGAGTTCTCACGCATACTGAAGCTTTTATGAAACTCATATGGTCTCAAATATTACCTTTTTTCTAATCCCCGCTCATTAGGCACGGTAGGTGCAACTTTCTTATAGAGTGGATACAATTTTGTATTTAGACTGTAGTTACACAACCATTTCCTCTTTAGGTTAATGTTCTTTGGTTGAAGCCTTCTTCCTTATTTCCTCAACTAGTCTTTCATTGTAGTACTTAGGAAGGGGATCCCCCGACTCTTGTAAGGAAGCGAGCTTATTAGATCGTATACTCGGTAGAAATTTTGATGTCCTTCCTCTCCTATAATTATCCTTTGTTACTTACCTCCTTTCCCTTGTGCTTGTAGGATTGCTTCTGAGCTGATATTTTGGACCGTCTTCCTAGTGGCACTCTCTTTTATTTCTGTAACACTCATACAGTACCTTAAACTACCTAGAATCGTTATCTGAATATTTCTCAAGTATTAAAATGTCATAATTGTGGGGCTGAATTCACTATATTGGGTCTTACAATATTTATCTTGCACGACCTGCTGATCTGTCTGTATCCTCTTGACTAGACATAACTACGCTTTTCCTGAATCAACTACTAAGTACTCGCTGTCCCATTTTCATATCATTACTCCGCGTAATCTTTCTTGTGTTATTTCCTTTGTCCTAACATACATCTTGCACTTATCAATAACATCCCGGGCGTAAACCTTGACTTCCTTTCCTCGACATCGTGCTTGCATAATGTTCTAGAATAGTAGCATATCTGTAGGATTTGGATAAGTGTAATCTCATCCCTTTTTCATTTTTTTATCGCATCCTTTCTTTAACATTCCATAATTCCCCCCTTTAAAGAAGTATTAAGATTTAGTGCTATGACAATCTACCTATAGATGTGTTACCTCTTTATCATTGGCGTCTTCTCACATTATTGGTGACCCTTACTCGCCTTGCGGTAATCCTTCTATACCAAGGATAACAAAATTCCTTACTCACGATGGTGACACTTAGTGTACTGGCACATACAGTCCCTTAAGCTTAACTTTGCACACATTGCTTGCGTTAGGGAAGCGTCTTCCTGAATGACCATTCTCTGAAATTTTCATATATCGTCTTCTGTTGTCCATTCTATTACCGCCGGAACGCAATCTAAAATTCTCATGATGTCGACCATTGTCAAATCACTTAGCCCCTAATTCATGTTTAGTTTATCTTATTCACCAATCCATACTGATTTCTATTACTACGGGGTTTAACTCTCCCTTTTGGTAGTTGCGTTGGAGTCACGAACTTAATTCTCTAAATGAGGATATGACTTTATGGCGTATACTCTTCTGTTATCTCAAGGCCTGGCTCCTCTCATCTTTTCCTTCGTTTGACTATATACTCTGTAGTACTGTAATTTTTTTTCATCTAACGTTGTCATCCACACATCACATCTTACTCATAATGCTTCATTAACTCTCTTCTCATTTCCTGCTATCATTTCTTTCTATCACTTTATTTTGAAAATTTCAACAGGACATTCTTTTGCTTTTAATTCTTTCTCCATCTATTGGCTCCTCGGGTTGCCTGCCAATCTATCTTTAATAGGGACGGGAGCCACACTAAGGTAATATTTATCCTTTTCAAGGCTTCCAGTGCCTATCTTTATAGTACTCGTATGCAGCTACACTCTTTTAGAGTTCACCATCTAGGTATCTCACAAGGAGATCTATTTGCATATTTGCAATATCCTTCGGAAATGTCAACTGACGCAAACAATCCACCTACCAGTTTGGATTACTCTAACTCCAGTCGGATCTTGATATCCGTCCTTCTCGTATAGTACTTCTGTTAGCTTCTATAGGGCATAAATGAGATGGGTGTGACAAATTATACATTCCCTTGTTACTACTGAAGGTAGCTCACAATGCTTATATTTTTCTGTCGGAGTTGAAAATACAGATAATCTTCATTAAATGGGTAGCTCGTACCCTTCTTCACCTTTCTTCTTTTACTTGTTGAAACTTGTGTCTACCTTCCGATTCTCTTATTTATCTTTACCGTAAGAGAGGATAGACATTATTGCCTTAGGGATCCTTATCAACAAACTTACATGTCTTAGTACACACATGATCTACTGAATACCTCATATTTATCCGTCATAAGCATGATGCAAAAATCGAGTTCATGTGACTCAACTCTTCCACAACTATATCTCTTACAAACTGTCTTTATGGACGTAGGCATCGTCATATTATGAATAAGGTCGAGTTAGGAAATTGAGTTCTTACAATTGAGCTCTATCACACGATCTAGAGTAAGAAGAAAGAGTGATAGACCTAAATTCCCTAAGGCCTCCTACTTTAACTGTTGTGCACGACACACCCATAAACAAGACTCTACTAGACACGACTTGTAGACTCCCTAGGACAAAACTGCTCTCGTACCATTTTTGTCAAGCCCCGAGCCTGGGGGCGAGACCGGCACTCACGGCCTTACCTATCCTTTCGTTCCACTTACGACTGAGAGGCTCTGAACATGTAATGTCATACTCTGGATATGGGCCACATTACAAGATAATTTGCGAAGCGAAATATAAAAATTAGTAGAGGCTAACACTAACTAAATGTCAACATATAGCTAGCCCGGCAAGACCGTCATAACTACTATAACTGAAAAGCCAACAAAATATATATACAAGGCCTATAAGCCCAACCTACTGCACTAACTGACATGATAGATCTACAAGCCTCTATTGATAGATGTACTGTGATCGGAATAGGGCCCCAACCTATCCTTAACCTATATACATCTATATACAGGATGTATACAAAACTGTAGGCCCAAAAACTCCGAAGGACGTGGAGCTTACCGAAAAAGGTGAACTCGGGCAACACCTACTAAGGAGGTCTACCCGTTTGTTTGTCTAACCCTGCACGCATGAAATGCAACACCCCCAGAAAGGGACGTCCGTACGAACTAATGTACCGAGTATGTAAGGCAATATATTGAAAGCTGAAACTGAATTGATAATATAATAGCTCAAAGAAACTGGGGGTCAATGATAATCTGAATATATGCTGACCTGCTGATACTGACCCTATTCTGTCAATGTAGTAAGTAAAATAGTTGTCAGGCCTTATAAGTCTCGGTATATGTATATAACTTCTCTACTGTAGTAGGCTTGCTCATAGGTGCTCGGCCATACAAGGCTATGTATCTCGCCAACTGGGCTCGCTCATAGGCGGTCGGCCACAATAGGCTCGGTGTATAACTTACCATCTGATCAGAGGTTCGCCAATAGGGACCGACCCATCGATTATAGCTTTATGGTAATGAAAATACTGTTATACTTTTTATATAGACTCTCTGCTTTCTTGACTCAAAAAAGGAAATACTCAAATGAATATGAAGTCCCGATAAAGAGATTATTGCAACTTACAAAATTAGAAAAATATACGTAAATTCCGAGATATGGATTTTTCTTTATTCTTCGTTATCAAACTCGTGTAATTACGAGATCATACCAAAATGAAAGAAGGTCTTAGCCTTAACATACCCGGACCCCTTATGAAATTGGGACCTGAGCCGCATAATCGAACAATATATTTATGGCATGGAGGCTTTTTACGATGCAACAGAAAGCTGACATTGTAAATTGATGTATTTCAAGCTACATAAGGAATTTCTAATTCCTTCAAAGCATGTTTGGCTTATTTTCCATATAACCCTTATAATTCATAAAGATCAAATTTTTTTTGAGTCTCGTCGATAATTTTTTGTATACAAAAAAATGAAGCTTAGCATATTCAAATAAATCCTTTAAAAGAGTTAGCTAGTAGGTCCCACTAGTTAGATGACTTGGACACAAATCTTCCCAAGTTTTGCTACCTTGAGATGTGACCTTAAGAGTCACAATTTGGAGCTAATCTTGCTGCCACGTGGGGTGGGGGTGTGAAATTTCAATCTTTTTCCACATATTAAGTAATTAGGTAATGTCTAGTTACCCGGTAATTTGCGGATCCTCTTGGATGGCGATCACGATGGTTCGTTTGGTCTCATGATAGGCACTTGGGGCTAGGAACTGGTTGGTCAATCTGAAGCTCGAGGAGGTCCCACTTGGATCCTTCCTCAGAATCTCCAAGTCGCTCAGACCGGAGAAATCTTCGATCCCGGTAAATAAATCGGAAGGGGTCTTTCCCTTAGTGGTCTCCTTCTAAATCGGGGGTCCTCATAGCTTGGGCCTCCTGAATTGCCTCCTCAGAAAATGAAGGGAGGGTCGGCGAGTCTCTAATTTCTATTGAACCAAGTGGGTCTCTTGGGGCATTATTTTCATCTCGAGGAGCCTCAAGACTGACCTCCACGGGATGAGGCACTCTCAGATTTTGCCTACTAGGGGACTCCACTCGAGTCGCCTCCCAAGTCCCTGTTAGCTCGGGGCAGATTATTATTGGCTCCTACTGTATTGGTAAAAAAGAGTTTCACACATAAGCCAGCTTTTGACAACTCAGCCAGTCATGTGGACACAGGAAAATGCGACAGCTGGATGTGATTCTTTGAAGAGGTACGGAAAAAGGCACGATTCAGTAAATTCTCGAGCTTACCAGCCACGGGAAACTCAACCTGATCAAAACAGGGGAGAGGCATGGTCAGAATGAATCTAGACAAAGCTACGGGCAGATTCAAGGACCCACAATTGATTACTCGAAAGTTATGTAACCGTACCCCAATTACCGTTATCCTTTCTAACGCCTCATTAATGTGATAATTAGTCATTAATGAGCAACCATATCAAGAGTTGTATGTTATGTCAAGGAATCTCCTATATAAGGGAGGGGAATACATATTGTAAAGGCATATGATTCTCGAATACAATTTACTTCTCTTTTCTATATTTATGCAATATTGTCTATTATTAATTTTTTTATATTTCCTTAATTATCAATAACCCGTGTTCATCCTAGAAATAGCTTTAGTCAAAGCATGGAGCTGTCTTCCTCTTCCTTTTCCTCTTGTCTTAAGATATAAATTGACTCAGCTAGCAAGAGTATAATGTCCTTCTTCGGCTTACAAGCCGCCTTTTTCATGGATTCTGGATCCTCAGTTGATGAGGTCCTTTTTCTCTTTTTCTCCTTCGCAAGTTTCGGGCCTGTGATCTGAGTTTCTTCTTCTCCATTTGAGGGCCTCATGACTGCATCTTTGCCGATACTTACAGGAAAAGAAGTAGAGTAAGTATGAGAGGATAATCAAACCACTGTACAAGTGAAAGAGGGTTTACCATGATTTTTGGCTTCCCATCGGCCCTTTGATAAACTGTGCCATGCGCGCTCATCGTACGTAGAGGTCAAGGCCAGGTCCCTGACCCAGCTTTTGAGGTTAGAAATTACATTGGGCATCCAAGCGATCTCTACATAATGGAAAAGGATATAGATGAGAAAAATCAAAGGAAAAAAAATATATAGAGACTATTAGCGGGATTGTACTCATGCTTAATATTACATTTCTCTGGAAATGGCATCTTCTCGGCCGGGATTAGGTCAGAAGTCCTCACTCGAACAAACCTACCCATCCAGCCTCAATCTTTGTCCTTATCTATGCTCGAGATCGGTGCCTTGGTAGCCCGACGTTGAAGTTTTATTAAACCGCCTCGATAGAGTCAGGGGATGTACAACATGATGAGATGGTCGAGTGTGAAAGCAAGCCCCTCGACCTTGCTCACAAAAAATCGGAGCAGGATAACTCTCGCCAAAAAGAGGGATGGATTTGACCTAAGGTTATTTGGAACTTGCGGCAGAAATCAACAATAACGGGATCGAGGGGGCCCAGCGTGAAAGGGTAAGTGTAAACACTCAATATCCCTCTACGTGGGTAGTGTTGTTTTCTTCGGGGGCCGAAATCACCACCTCTTTGCCTTTCCAGTTGAAGTCTTTCTTCACCTGGTTAAGGAAGTTCTCAGTTATCGAGCATTATACCTCAACACTGGCTCGCATCGACTAGGGACCGACGAAGTTCCTCGATCTTAAAGTCGGAGGTGACGATGCACCCCCCGGGAATACACTCCTCATGGCGCGGTTCAACCGACGCTATCCCGCCGGTCGGTTAAGAAGATGAAGCAGTTTCCTTTTGAGGAACCATTTTTGACATTTTTTCCATTTGGTTTTGAAGTTAAATATATATATGAAGATGAAAAAATTAGGTTTTCTAAGAAGAGGTTAGCAGCGAAAATTGTATATTTGCAAATGAAGAAGTTGAAAAACATGGAAGGTTATAGTAGAAAATGTTGAAGGTAAAGTTTGAAAGAGTTTAAAAAAGAGGCCTATTATAAGATTCACGACGACGATTCAAAGGAACTAGTGGCCGACCACCAGCTAACACACATTAATAACTTGGGGAACTATATCGATGGGACATTTTGGTCACTTCCGTCGCTTACGTCACGGGGGTGATGTCATGACAGGCCGAGGTTAAAATCGAAGGCTCAATTCATTTTTTGGAGTGCACTCCAAAAACCAAGGGACTATCTGAATACAGTTTAGACCAGGCCCACCCGATTTTACTATTTGACCAAGACTAGGGAGTTGTACCGAAGGTCGGCCCCGTTCTTGATCCGACCAAGGCACGAGGACAAGGTATCGAGTTCAGAATTCGAGGTACCTGTCGAGATTGAGACCAGTAAGAATCAGGGCTAAACAAGGTAGACATCGAGCAAGACTGAAGATAACGTGATAACAAAAGGTGAGATATATGTGACTGGTCGACAATCATGGCGGAAATCTTAGAACTAATCGAATCAAGAGCGATTGTTTAGCTAATCATTGGATCTCCTTCTATAATTAGAACTATACCATAAGTAGAATTCCTCTACTATATAAAGGGGAGTTCTAATTTCCACACCCCATGTTTTCTACGTAACAGTATGCCATAAGTAATTTGATGAATGCTCGGAAATGAGATATTACATCCCATATTTTTCGTACGTTAAAGTTCAGTCGTAAGTTAATCGACGAATGTTCGGATTGAGATTATTTTAAGATTATAAGCATTATGCTATTTCAAAAAAGTGATGAGTAAATTCCTAAATGTGAAAGGGTAAGCAAATTGAAGAAACTGAATTTCGTTGAAGTTTGACATTTTGAGATAAAATACGGCCTGAGCTAAAATACCTGGTATGTATGGACTAGTACCATACAAGGTACCACATGGACATGATAGTAAGGTGTATAAGGTGTATAAGGTGTGATAAAAGTGAGTAGTATTTTAAGTAGTTTGAAATAATTCTTAATTATGTGGTAATTGGTTAATTATTGGTTAATGGGAGATTGATTAGTTAAATAATGAATTAGTGAATAAAAAAGACTTTTGGATAAGCCTTAACGTGGAAGCCAAGGCTTTAAGAAGTAATGACTCTTAAATCACAATATCAAGGTGGTTAAATTTGAGGAATATTCGTGGCCAAGTATTACAAAGTGGGCCCACCCCACCTATAGTTAAGAATCTCGTTAATTCACATATAAAGATGGTCACACTTACTTAGCGACGAGATGAAAAGGCTTCACCAAGCTGACACAAAGTGATAGCTATGTAAATTGTTACAAAATCCATACAAGGCTACTTAGCAACGTGAGAATTGCGATTCTAAAAAAGTACGGTACAATCTTTCTTAAGAATATCATACGGATTTTTCCTACCTCGATCCGCCATAACGTGTCTTTCGCAAAACATGTGTACTAGGGGGATTTTCTAGAGAATCAATTCAGGTATGTTAAGGCTATCCCTTCTTTTCTTTTGGCATGATCTACACGACACAAACGAAATGGGCAAATGTATAATTTCCGTAAATGACTCTATTCATAGAAATACTAGAGAAGTTTATGTTCTTACTTCCCCATGTGTCATATTTTTCTATCATCGGGTCATGGGTCTCAGAAAATACGTAAGTTGATAAAAAAAATTTCATGATATTAATCAAAGGCATAATGGTCTTATGACACTCTGAAAGATTTTATTGACGTACTTCTCATGCATTGCATTCATTTATACATGTACATTTACCCATTACCAGATGGCGTTATATACACGTATTTATATGTATATATATATATGTATATATATATATATGTATTTATATGTATATATATATATATATATATGTATATATATATATGTATATATATGTATATATATATATATGTATATATATATATATATATGTATGTATATGGGATATGGGAAAAGGTTATGGAGTTATATACACACCACCACCTGATCAGCTGGTATACATTGATGATTTGCCCACAGTGCCCGAGATGATATGATGGGATGCCCTTAGAGGCTTAATGATGTTATGAACGCATATACCTATCCATGGTATGATATTTATACGCATTTTATAATGTCATGCATATACCTATCCATGGTATGATATTTATACGCATAAGCATGACCTTATAAATATTAATTATTCATAGAGATATTCAGATATACATATTCAGTCTGCTACTCCATGTTTCTCTCATGTCAATTGTTTACTGATTTTCATTCTTTACATACTCGATAAATTATTTGTAGTGACGTCCCTTTTTCTTGGGGATGTTTTGTTTCTTTCCCACAGGTCCAGATAGACATGTTGAGAGTCCTCCGAGTAGGCTATCAGCTCATCGGAAGATGTTGGTGTACTCCATTTGCTCCAGAGTTCCTTATTTGGTCAATATGATTTAGACATGTATTGATTGGTATGTAGGGGCCATGTCCCGACTTATGACTCTTATGTACTCTTAGAGTCTATTAGACATATGTCATGTATATGAAAGATTGTATGTACTTGTCGGCCTATATTCAATGTACGAGTGGTTATTTTGGCCTTATAGGCCCGTACGTCGTTCTATGTCAAGTATTCCCACATGTTTATTCTGGTTATCTCATGATAGCCTCTCCGGATCATTTACTCATGATAATATAATAAGAATGATACGTTATGTTGGTACTCGGTTGAGTCAGGTACCGGGTGCCCGTCGCAACCCATCCGTTTAGGTCGTGACAGAAGTGGAATCAGAGCAGTTCTGTCCTAGGGACTCTACAAGCACTGTCTAGTAGAGTCTTCTTTATGGGCGTGTCGTGCACCACACTTATAAGCAGGAGGCTACAAGCAGTGTCTAGTAGAGTCTTCTTTATGGGTGTGTCGTGCACCACACTTATAAGCAGGAGGCTACAAGGCATTTAGGACTATCACTCTTACTTCTTACTCTGGATCATTTGGTAGAGCTCTGTTGTAAGAACTCAATTTCCTAAACCATATCTTATTCATAATACGACGATGCCTACATCTAGAAAGATCTTACCCACTAAGGATTGAAAGCGGCTGTGGAAGAGTTGAGTCAGAGGAACTCGATTTTTCATGATGCTTATGATGAGTAAATATAAGGTCTTCAGTAGATCATGTGTGTATTAAGATGTGTAAGCTTTTTGATAAGGAGCCTTAAGACAGAAATATCTATCCACCCTTATGGTAAAAGGCAATGGGAGATTCAGAAGATAGATAAAAGTTTCAACAAGTAAAAGAACACGTGGCGTCCCGTTAATGAAGATTACCTGTATTTACAATTCTGGAAGAGGAATATAAGCTTTTTGAGTTAGCTTCAACAATAATAGATGTATGTACAATTGGTGACACTCATCTCAGTTATGCTCCATATGAGCGAACATATATAGTTTAAGAGAAGGACGGGATATCAGGATCCAGCTAGGGGTTAAAGTAACCCAAAATGTTTGATGGATTCGTTGCGTTAGTTGATGTTTCTGAAGGATATTGCAGATGTTCTAATAAATATCCTTATGAGACACAAGATGGTGCACTTTGGAATAGTATAGCTAGATATGAATACTAGAATGTTCAAGGAAAAATAATTTTCAAAGATAGGCCCTGGAAGCCTGAAAGGGATAAATATTACCTTAGTGTGGCTCTCGTCCCTATTAAAAGAAGGAACGTTAGGCAACCCGAAGAGCCAGTAGGTGGAGCAAGGGGAGCTAGAAGCAAAAAAATGTCTTGTTTGAATTTTTCGAAAAAAGTGATAAACATAAATGTTAGCGGGAAATAAGAAGAGATTTAACGTAGCATTATGAGTAAAATGTGATACATGGATGACAATAGTAGATAAAAAAGATGACAGTATTACAGATTCTATAGTCAAGTGAAGGAAAAGACGAGAGGTGACAGTCCTTGAGACAACATAAGAATATAGGCCATAAATTCATATCCTCGTTTTGAAAAATAAGCTCATGACCAACGCGACTACCAGAAGGAAAAGTTAGGCTCTAGAGTAATAGAAATCAACATGCATTGGTGAAAACGAAATTGCGTTCGGTGACAATACAATGGACAACAGAAGAAAATTCATAAGAAATTCGGAGAATGGTCATTCAGGAAGACGCTTCCCTAAATCAAGCAATGTGAGAAAAGTTAAGCTTAAGGGACTATATGTGCCAGTTATACAAAGTGTCACCCTCGAGAGTAAGGAACGTTGTTATCCTTGGTACAGAAGGATTAACGCAAGGCAAGTAAGGGTCATTGATTATGTGAGAAGACGCCAAAGAGGAAGAGGTAAACATCTATAGGTAGATCATCATAGTGCTAAATCTTAGTGCTCCCCTAAAGGAGGGAATATAGAGTGATGTGGCATTAAGTCATAGTTAAGCTGTTGTAGTAACTATGGAATGGTAAAGGAAGAATGCGTTAAAAATGTAAAAGGAAGGAGATTGCACTTATTCAAATCCTACTGATATGCTACAATTCCAGAACATTATGCAAACACGACATCAAGGAGAGGAAGTAAGGGTTCCTGCTCGAGATGTTATTGATAAATAAGGAGCCAGTAGGAGACGTAAGTTAAGATAAAGGAAATAACCCAAGAAAGATTACGCGGAATTTTGATATGAGAATGGACCAACGAGTAGTTAGTAGTTGATTAAGGAAGAGCCTAGTTAGTGGATAGACAAGAGGACACATACAAATCAACAGATCGTGCAAGATAAACATAGAAAAACCCAATATAGTGAATTCAGCCCCACAGTTATGACATTGTAATACTTGAGAAATATTTAGATAGGAGTCGGGGTAGTTAAAGGTACGGTATGAGTTTTAATGAAATAAAAGAGAGTGCCACTAGGAAGACAGTCACAATATCAGTTCAGAAACAACCCCACTAGGTGAGTACGAACATCAAAAAATCTATCGGGATTATGATGTAATGAGTTCGCAACTTTACAATAGCCAGAGGATCCTCCCTAAACACTACAAGGAAAGACTAGCTGAGGAAATAACGAAGAAGGCTTCAAACTAAGAACAGTGACCTAAAGAGGAAATGGTCTTGTAACAACAGTCTCACAACAACATTGTATGGACTCCATAAGAAAGTGACACCTACCATGGTTAATGAAAGAGATGTAAAATCCGATGTATATTCAATATCACACGAGTTGTATGGAATTCAATATGTGTGGGAACTAAGGTAAGCTAAGTACGGATGTAACAAGGGGAAAGAAGACCAGGAAAAGTAATTGCTTACACTTAAAGAAAGTTGAGAAGGAACGTAAAGAATCATTCGATTAATAATCCAAAGTTGGTTATGTCATGAACGCACTTACTATTTCAGAATATTATCCATCCATCATATATACTAACATTCATACAGTCATAGAAGACTCTAGTATAAGTTAAAAGAATGAATTGGTCCTACGACATACACAAAGGATTGAATTGTTAGAAGATTGTATCATGAATATTCCATAGCATCCATGAAGGGATAAAGTAATAACTAATACCACGAGCCATAGATCGAGAGATAGCGTAAGCTTATATAAAGGCTAATCAGAAGGAGGATGAAACTAAAAAGTTACATCAACAAAGTAAATCAGGAATCTGATTATTGAACCTAGAGAGTTATTGACCTCGTGATTGAGAACATTGCAGAATTACTCTTAATATCGGAGGTACAAGAGAGAAAGTACAGTATCCGTATTCTATACTGGCTCTACGATAAAGCCAGTTAGAAGAGTACCAGCCTCATAAGAAGTCTAGTGTTAAGCTCTCACCAAATCATGTAAAGAGGTGCAAGTATTATAATAGAAGTTCAAGTTGTGGATGTGAATTATACAAATGTGGAAGAGAGGTCACGAATGAGATAAAATATGTAATGCGATACTTTAAGGTAAGTAAGGTAAATGTGAAAAACGTACGAGATATTCAAATGCATAAGGTTGTGAATAGTCCATACTTCGGATAAAAGGCTAGAAGTGCAGGGATTCAGTATCAAGGAATGATAGTGACATCATCAGTAGCATATCTTCCAGCCTATGGTTTCTAGGTACCAAGTGATCTAGCCAAGAGAGTAAAGAGGAGTTAGAGAGGATGTGATGTCTCGCTTGATATTCCAAAATCACATAAGGAAATTTGTGGTGAAAGCAAGTTGAAGGAAGGTTGCCAGTAGTATAATTGATTATGTGTAGGTTGCAAGCTAAAGTATGGTAAAGGGACAAGGTTTTAGGAAGTTAGGAGTAAGGATAAGAAAGGGCGAGTGAGAAGGTAATGAGAATGGATAAAGTCCTTAGGAATAATCCCATGAAAATAAGAGAGCTGATGGTTTCTATAAATCATACAAAGCTCAGTATAGCCTGAATGAACTCAAACGAGTCTAAGACTAATGTCATTTTGAAGAGATGGAATGCTTTCATGACAGTACAATGAACGTGTAATTGTGATATACAAAGGATGATGTTCGGGCCTTCGATTGAGTTATGATTTGGAGAGGATATCATGAATTGTACGGAATTTAAATACCCACGTAAGTGAATCATATTGGGATGCTATAAAATACGGCTATTGAAGTACAATATCGCCACTAAGTGGATCAGGAAAATCACTTCAAATATTCCTTGATGCACGTAAGCCCTAGTGGCAAGGTATTACGTAAAAAATTTAAAGTTATTAGTCATATATTTTAGATCAATATTGAGGTGAATCAACAATGGATAGACAAAAGTCACAAAGTATAAGATGAGACTAGGCCGTCATTCTTAAATAGTAATGAGGAAGCATTAAAGGACTTAGATTTATACATATGAGATAAGCAATGAAAGTAACCTGGAGTTCGGTAGAAGAACTAAGTAACGATAAGTCGAAGTAAGAGTTATGGTATAGTATGACCTACCTAGATGTAGTAAAGTCATATGAATGGATAACTGGGTTTACGAAATTAGATATAGCAATATTCGTAAGTTCAACGAAGTATCGAACAAAGAACTTCAATATACATTAAATGCCCAAAGAAACATCTTTTCAAGCTTTGTATATGCTTACAAAATTATGCCTAGCGATTGGCTAAAAACTGGAGGAAAAAGGAGAGAAGATTCGCATAGGCACACATACAGGCTGCATGGCAGAAGGTAGCAAGAGATACGTGATTAGAAGAATTCCAGCCACACACCATGGTGTGAGAAAGAGGCCTAACTTGG
>MDKI01190703.1:0-59338 GCA_005239505.1 Nicotiana paniculata
AATATTTGCAACAATTCCAAATTATATAACTTCCCAACCCCGCTTAGTGAAATGACCAAAATGATCTCGGGCCCACGTGCCCGGAATCCGAAATTTCTCGAAGATATATTCTACCCATAGCCTTACTAACTCAAATATACAATTTACTCAAATATTCATGCTCAATTCGTGGCTAAGAATCCAAATTTCCATTTTCTAGGTCTTTCCTCAAAAATCCCAGTTCTTCTACTAATTTCCATGTCTAATCCATGCATATAATTTTGTATTTAACTTAGAAACATGAAGGATTAATTACCTTGACATTGCATGAAGAAATCCACTTTTTGAAGCCTCCCAAGATCGTCCAAACCAAGAGAAAAATGAAGAAATGGCCAACAATTCTCGGTTTTAAAACATTCTGCCCAGTCCATTTTTCACACTTGCGATCAAACTCTCACACCTGCGATTCCGCAGGTGCGACCAAACCTCAGCACCTGCGGCTTTCCTCAACTCAAGCCAACCTCGCACCTGCGCCCCATAACCCGCATCTGCGACCTCGCAGGTGCGTAAATACCATCGCACCTACGCTCCCAGCCGGACCATTAATCCTTCGCACCTGCGGTGCCATAGCCGCACCTGCGTCCAAATCCTCGCAGGTGCGGTCACACCAGATGATAGCAAATTCCAGCCTTCTTCAACTCTCAACTTGATCCGTTAACCACCCGGAATCCACCCGAGGCCCCCCCGGGACCCCGTCCAATTATACCAACATGTTCCAAAACATAATGTGGACTTGCTCAAGGCCTCAAATCACATCAAACAACATAGAAACCACGAATCGCACCTAAATCCCAACTTTATGAACTTAGAAATTTCCAACTTCTACATCTGATGCCGAAACCTATCAAATCACGTCCGATTGACCCTAAATTTTGCACACAAGTCATATTTGACATTACGGACCTGTTCCAACTTCCGGAATCGCATTTCGACCTTGATATCAAAACTTCCACTTCCGGTCGGATTTCTCAAAAACCTTCTTAGCCAAATGACTTCAAAATGAACTACGGACATCCAAATTAACTTCCGATTGCGCTGGCAACTCCAGAATCACCATACGGAGCTATTCCTAGACTCGGAATCCAAAACGGACATCAACATCACTGAAATGCGCTTCAAGTCAACCTTAGGAAATTTCTTCAAAAATGCTGACTTCTACAATATGCATCGAAACGCTCCCCGGTTATCCAAAACCCGATCCGGACATACGCCCAAGTCTGAAATCATCATACGAACCTGCTGGAACCTTCAAATCCTGATTCGGAGGTCGTTTACCTAAAATTCCAATCTTAATTGATTTTTCCAACTTAAGGCTTTTGAAATGAGAATTTTCTTTCCAAATCAACTCTAAACTTTCTGAAATTCAATTCCGACCACCCCTACAAGTCATAATACCTTAAATGGAATTGCTCATGGCCTCCAACCGCTGAACGATGCTCTAGAGCTCAAAACAATGGGTCGGGTCGTTACATTTTATCAATAGGGGTCATGTCCAAGATTCCACTGGAGCTACACATGTGGTGGGAATATTTGGGTAAAGAAGGATGAGATATGGTCAACCTTTATTTGAAAGGGCTTACCGAATTGACATAATAAGGGCTTTGGTAACATTTTGGGACCCAGCTTACAACGTCTTCCATTTCTCAGATTTTGAACTCACACCCGCTTTGGAAGAGATAACAGGTTATGTGGGAAGTACTGAAGGTCTAAGGCATAAGTACCTGGTCGCTCCAAGGTCCGTTACCCCCCATAAGTTTTTGGATTTGCTAAAAATTAATCAGGGGAGTCTAGTATGCAGACTTGGCAAGTGGGTTTTCCACTCTACGCTTTATATACCAAAGGTACGGGCATGAAGGAGGATTTGACAACCCGGGAAATGGGAATTATAGCAAAGGGAACTGATCGAAATGGGATGAGCATAGGCGTTTCGCTTTCATGGTAGCTTTCTTAGGTCTCGTGGTGTTTCCCCGGAAGGATGGGAATATTGATCTGCGGGTAGCTGGAGTCGTTATTGTTTTGATTACCAATGCCAAGAGAACTCTTGCTCCTATGATAGTGTCTGAGATATACCGAGCTCTCACGGCTTGTAAAGCTGGGGTAGATTTTTTCGAGGGGTGAAATTTTCTACTACAAATGTGGATGATTGAGCATCTGTGTCACCTCCCTCGATATATGAATTATGGATCCACGAGAAAGAGCTACATTGAAGAGTTCGACACAAGGGTCTCAGGTTTCGAATTGCCAGAAGGGTTTGGAAATTGGGTATCCTGCCTTCCCTCCATAATAGCGGGACAAATAGAATGGACACTGGGTTGGCTTCCCGTCGAAGAAGTTGTGTATATGCCGGCTACCGGTCCTTACTTCCTCCTAATGGGTCTTCGAGGCATTCAGCCTTACGCTCCATACCGGGTGATGAGACAGTTGGGAAGATGCCAGGTAACGCACCCAGACGAAGATCTTAGTGTTTATGCGATCGAAGTCAGCTCCGACGGACAATTCCACGAATAAACAGTTTGTCATATTTGGAACGAGTGTCAGTATATGATGGAAAACACTCGATTGCGTGACTTGTCTAAAGGCGAGGTCTCACCAGCCTATCTTGTTTGGTATAGAAAAAAGAACATTGCAAGGGCTGAACCTGAAAGACCAACCAAAAGGCCCCACATCCAGGAATTTGCTGAAGCATCACAGGAACAGTGGGCTTGGTTGACTAAGGAGAATGAGTACAAGGCCACAATAAGAAGGTTGGAAAAGCAAGTCAGGGATCTTCAATTTGAGAATGGTTTGCAAGCCGCCGCGGATGAGGGTGAAAAGAAAAAGCTGGCTGAAAAAAATGACGCCCTCCGGGCCCAAATTCGGGAAATGAAAATAGCAGCTGAGAACCCCGTCAGAAGTGCAAAAGATGAAAAGCTTATAGATAATCTTAGGAGGAAAGTGGGTGAATATAGTTTTGATCTTAAAAATACCGAGGGGGAATTGGCAAAGGTTCGAACAAAATTTGCTAGGAATGCAGAGGAAAGATCACGCTTGGTTCAACAGTTAAAAGAAAAATATGACAATGAAGTCGTGGGGTTGAAGAAAAAGATCACCGTCCTTGAGAACAAAATGACCAAGAAGGCAAAAGATTTCAAAGCAGAAAGAGAACACTGTTATGCCCTGATGTTGCAGCTAGAGAAAGACCTGCAGCAGCTTCAAGAGCAAAATCATACAGCCAAACAAATTTTGGGTGCCAGATCTCAGCAGATTGGACGGTTGCTACAAGAGAAGGTTATTATCAGAGAAAGGGCTAGGAGCATTGCAGACTACATTGCGATAAAGTGCAACGAGTGTGAAGACATGACCAGGTCCATGTTCTTCGCTTCCGTTATGATTTTTGTCCGACAGATCATGGATGACCTATTTTGCCTTCATGAAGATATGGCGCATAGATCCGCGGCGAGATCGATTTATGTCCCGCGGGCCTCCAGAGCAGTAATTGAGGCACTTATGGATGCATAATTTTTATTCGAGTCTGTATTTTCGGTTTCTTTGGAGTTTTTAGTCCGTTTTCGAGTCTGTATTTTCATCTTTATTTTGGAGTCTTTTAGTCCACTTGTCGAGTCTGTTGGTTCTCATGTTTAAATTTATAGGGGACGTCGTTGTAATCAGGATATTTTGTTTTGTTTATTTTATGAAAATTTGAAAAAAAAGAAGAAAAAAACCCAAAAATCTATCTTTCTTTTATTTTGCATTTGTTCCCTGAACTACGTAATGATCTGATCCATGCGACTCCATGATATGTAGGCAATCCCCATAGGATTCGATCATAACCATTAAAAAAACGAGAAGGGAAAAATCAAAGAGAAAAAGAAAATTAAGAAAATCGAGTGGAAGGAAATAATGGCAAAACAAGAGAGGAAAAACAAGTGCAAAATAAGAGGGAGGCAACAAAAATAGTGATTGGGAAAGGTTTTAGAGTGAAAAAAAAGAGAGAGAAGAGGAAAGCGCAAAACGCGAAGAGTTAGCTAAAAGTCGGGATGAAGCATGCAGCCGTTTAAATGCATGATTAAAAACTTTAACTGTCTAGGTGCATTACATCCCAAATGTGCGGTTGACTATATGTTAAATCTTTTAACGCTGACAAGTTTGTTGTTGTCATTGAGTTCAGGCAGGTGGTTAGTTTGTTTGGCATTCTGGCAACCCACTCGTACAACACCAGGTCTAAAGACAAGTTGAGCATGGCTGGCAAAGAGCTGGATTCAAGTTTTATTGATCCGTCAAGGGAGGGAGAAGAGTTTGATGTTAATCTGAAAGAGGAGTTACATAAGTTGAAACACTAAATGGCAGAGATGTACCAAGCATGGATGAAGGGGCATCCACCACCATCATATCCCACCAACCCTTCTTTCATCCCGCCACTAGCTCAATCCCAAGAACCTCCCACTATTGACTCATCTCCGCAACATCCACCAGGCTTCCCCCATTACCACCACATCAGGGCACCACTTCCCAAACCACACAAGCACCACCAGCCAAACCAATCCCATACCCCCTCTACTAGCCACCCCTGTTTTCATAGCACCCCCGCTCGCCACACTTTATCAATCCTCTAGTGAGCCATTATTCCATACCCAAGATAATCAATACTATCCCGCAGAGCCTACTTTCAAGGCCCCAGACCATTACTCCTACACTCCTCGTTTCGACCTCCCTGTCGAGATTGAGAAACCACCTAAAAACCTAGAGCATAAGGAGATGTTCAGGAAGGTAAGAATCCTAGAAGAATCGTTCAGGAACATGCAAGGATTGGGAGGCCAGGTGAGCATAGCCTACAAAGATTTGTGTTTATTTCCCGATGTTCAGCTGCCTGTGGGATTTGAAATGCCTAAATTTGACCTATATGATGGGCACGGAGACCCATTGGCCCATTTGAGGGGATTCTGTATTAAAATGAGAGGAGCCGATGGGAAAGATGAACTACTAATGGCATACTTTAGCCAGAGTCTGAGTGGCTCGACATTAGAGTGGTACACTCGTCAGGATCACAACAGATGGTATACTTGGGATGATTTGGCCCAAGCATTCGCTCGTCACTTACAATACAACATCGATATTGTTCCAGATCGTTTGTCTTTGACTAAAATTGAGAAGAAGACTAGTGAAAGTTTTAGGGAATACGTCTTTCACTGGAGAGAACAAGTGGCAACAGTTAACCCCCCGATGGAGGAAAATGAAATGGTGGAGCACTTTTTGCAGGCTCTGGAGCCTACTTACTTTGGCCATCTGATATCGGCCATAGGAAAGTATTTCAATGAGGCAGTAAAAATGGGTGCCATGGAGGAGGAAGGGCTTAAATCAAGCAAAATCATGATCTACTCGGCCATCAAAGCAACCACCCAAGCCATTCAGAATGGTACCGGGGGAGTGATTGGAAAGAAGAAGAAAGAAGATGTGGCAACAATTGATTCAGGATCATGGTTTGGACCGAGGGGACCATCACCCTATTATACCCAGCCTCGACCCCATCACCAAGCCTACTCCCAAACTTCATATAATCCACCTCAACATTACTTCCCATCACCAGACCTTCAAATTTCTGTCCACCACGCCCAGTCATATACTCAACCTCCTTCCTATTCACAATGGCATGCCCCAGCCCCACAAAACACCTACCCAGCTCCACAAAATGCTTACCCACCCTCGCGAGCTTATCAAAATCCTGTCGGCCCAAGTTTCCGGCCCAAACCAGTGTTCAGAAATGAGAGGTTGCAGCGGAAGAAAACTTTCACCCCGTTGGGGGAGTCTTATACCAGTTTATTCCAGAGATTGAGTCAGTCTGATGTGCTAAGGCCAATTGATTCGAAATTGCCAAACCCTCCTCCAAAGAATCTTGATTACTCCTTGAGTTGTGCCTACTGTTCTGGTACTCGGGGACATGATATAGAGAAGTGTTGGCATCTGAAAAATGCCATCCAGGAGCTCATCGCCACAAACCAGATTGTAGCCCAAACCCCGGAAGCACCCAACATCAATCGGAACCCATTGCCAACCCATGATGAAACCAACATGATCGAGATAGTACATAAGGAGGGGGAACCCAAGAAGCCCTCACAGTCCGTCATGATGATTCGGTCTAGTGAGGTCAAGCCAGTAAAAAAACCAACGGTTGAAGGGTCAGTGAACAAGTTGAGAACGACAAACGGTGAGCCGTCTGTGGTAGTTGAGAAAATATCCCAGTGTAATGTTGTAGAAAAGCAAGATGATTCAAAGGTGTTCGTGCAAGGGTTGGCGAGTAAGCCTATCATAATTGTAAAGGGTGCCCGTACGAAACCTGTCATCATCAAACATGTAACCCAGTTGCCGGTAGTCAACACCAAGGCTATCCCATGGAGCTACGAACGGGTGATAGTGAACTATAAGGGAAAGGAAGTGAAAAAGAAGTCAATGAGGCCCATGGATTAACTTGTTCGAGGATATGCTTTGCCCCAGAAAAGTTAAGGAAAGCTAAAACATCCAGAGATAACCCAGTTCTAGTAAAGAAAGCAGTCACTGAAGAAGAAACGGAGGAGTTTTTGAGGAAAATGAAGGTACAAGATTACTCCATCGTGGAGCAGCTGAGAAACACGCCAGCTCAGATTTCCCTGCTATCATTGTTGATCCATTCAGATGAGCATCGTCGGGCCCTGATGAAAATTTTGAACGAGGCTCATGTCCCCGACAAAATCTCAATGAACCATTTGGAAAAGACCACCAACAAAATATTTGAGGTGAACAGAATCACTTTCTCTGATGACGAGTTTCCCGTGGAAGGTACTGAACACAACAAAGCTCTCTATCTTACGGTAAAATGTGAAGATTCTGTGGTCACCAAGGTATTAGTTGACAATGGCTCTAGTGCAAACATTTTCCCCCTCTCTACCCTGAACAAGTTAAAAGTTGATGATGAGAGGATTCACAAGAATAGCATATGCGTCCGAGGTTTTGATGGTGGAGGAAAAGACTCGGTTGGTGATATAGTGCTTAAGTTGACAATAGGACCGGTGGAGTTCACTATGGAATTCCAGGTATTAGACGTGGCCGTCTCTTACAATTTTCTGTTAGGTCGGCCGTGGATACACGCTGCCAAAGCAGTCCCGTCCTCTTTGCACCAGATGGTCAAGTTTGAGTGGGACAGACAGGATATCGTCGTGTATGGTGAGGAGAATTTGTGTGCTCACAGTGGTGCCTATGTCCCGTTTACTGAGGCCGAAGACGACAAAGGGCCTTGGGTCTATCAAGTTTCTGAAACGGTGCCGGTCGAGAAGGTTCCAGAAGAGAAATGTATTCCAACTCCAAAGATATCCTCTGTATCTGTCATGGTGGCCTCTGAAATGCTAAAAATGGCTTTGTGCCAGGTAAAGGTCTGGGTGCATCCTTGCAGGGTATCGTACATCCAGTGTCCCTCCCTGAAAATTTGGGGTACGTTCGGTCTTGGATTCAAACCCACAGCGGCAGATGTGAAAAGGGTTAAAAGGTTGAAACAGAAGGCGTGGGCACTTCCGAAGCCTATCCTGCGTCTCTCCAGCTCCTTTGTCAAGCCCGGTGCCAGGAAACGCCCAGTGTCAATAGCTCCAAGTCCTGTGGTTGACATTGATGAAGAGTTAATTGAAAGGTTCCAGAGGTTGTTGAGGATGTGAACATGGTAGAAGTCGGAGGAGGGTCCAGCAAAGCAGACGTGTAGTTCGTCAGTCCGAATGTAAAGCTTAACAATTGGAAGGCAACTCCTCTCCCTACTCGGAAGGAGTCTTGGTAGTTTGTTTTGGTTTCCTTTCTATCTGGGTTATTCCAGGGTTGTGACCCAGATTTTTATTTTTCGCTTGTTGATGTACAAACCCTGTTATCCTTTATTTTCAATGAAATGCAATTTCCCTTTTCCACCTTTCCTGATAGTTCTTATTTTTGTTTTCTTTTCTTCTTTGTACAGTTCATTTTATGCTAGTTTCAATGACATGACATGCATGAGGAATCTTCAGCCCAGTTTTAAAAGTCAATCTAATTATGAAATAATAATCCAAGAAATAGAGTGTGATGATGAAACATAATATGATGAGGATGAGGAATTTGAGGAAATTAGTAAGGAACTAAATCATTTTGAAGAAAAAACCAAGCCTAATCTGAATGAAATGGAATCTATCAATTTAGGAGATCCAGATAATGTCAGAGAAACCAAGATAAGTGTCCATCTTGAGCCATAAATCAGGGAAGAATTAATCAAAGCATTGTTCGAATATAAGGATATTTTTGCATGGTCGTATGATGACATGCCATGATTGAGTACCGATTTGGTGGTCCACAAATTGCCAATTGACCCGGCATTCCCTCCCGTCAAGCAGAAGCTGAGAAATTTCAAAATTGACATGAGTGTGAAGATTAAGGAAGAAATCACAAAGCAGTTGGACGCAAAGGTCATTCGAGTCACGCATTATCCCACTTGGTTAGCTAATGTTGTGCCGGTGCCAAAGAAGGATGTCAAGACCAGGGTGTGCGTTGATTACCGTGATCTCAACAAAGCAAGCCCAAAGGATAATTTTCCATTGCCAAATATCCACATTCTGATTGACAACTGTGACAAACACAAGATCGGGTCTTTCGTGGATTGCTATGTGAGATACCACCTTTTGATGGATGAGGAGGATGCAGAAAAGAAAACATTCATTACTCCATGGGGAACTTATTGCTACCGGGTAATGCCATTTGGTTTGAAAAATGCAGGGGCAACTTACATGAGGGCAATGACTACTGTGTTCCATGACATGATACACAAGGAGATTGAGGTTTACTGTCACAACCCATATTCACGTACGATGGCTCATTACATAAGTTAATCAACGTAAACATGAGAAGATATTATCTTTGAGATGATAAGAAGTTAATAATATTGATCTTAAATGATACAAGAGTGTATAAGAGTGATTGACACGTATTAGAAGTTAAACGAATCAAGGATGTTGTAACTCGTATTTTTGGGTAAACCTAGGGGTGCTTGATATTCTCAAGAGGTCGTATTTAAAGGTATTTGAATCATCTAATATGTGTATCATAGTATTGAAGTCAAACGAGTTATGAAACAAAAGTCGACAAGAGTTGTCGCAACTTAGGTTCATGGTTTTACTTAAACTTTAGGTCAAATGTTATTAATCTTTTCTCCCAATATACTTCTAATTACAGGGTGATCTACCCACCAAATTTAAGATCTGTGAGTCTAGTTTCCAAATCATTAGACCGCTTATCAATACGACATTGGAGTAGAGAGATATAGACATTTTTGCGAGACTGCACAAGCTGCTAGGTGACAAGTAGGTGGGTCACCTACTTGGTTAAATGATAGCCCAAAAAGAGGCAATTTTGGGTCATACAAAGAGCCCATTAAAAGGATTATTTCCTAAAATATATCCCTCATTATATTTCACAAATAACCAGACCTAAACCCATGCAAACTTCCTCCCAAAAATTATCCACAAACCCTAATTGATTTTCTCTCTCTTTCAAGTTCAAATTGGGGGTAAACCCTAGAGTTTGAAGAACCAAGATAAGGGCTGAGTTATCCAGAAAGTAAGGTGAGTTTACTGCTCTCTTTAATACATATTTTTTGTTTTAAATTCATGGTAATTCGTTTTATACTTGTAAGAAATCACGGGACGGTGATCGGAAGCCGTGAGTTCGAGTTATTCACTTGTAGCGGACTGTTTTGCGGACTGTTTTGTGTTGATGTTGGGCTGCGTGTTTTACTATGTATTGTGGAGTTTTGGAGGATTAATGGTGTGCAGAAACACCATATATATGTAGGGTTGTTTTCTGGTCGTTCGTCGTAACATTTACGGGTCGTTTGACACGACTACGGTGGTCGTCTTATGTATGAAGTTATTAGGTTGTGTGTGGACTGTTTTGGGAGGCTCAATATGATTATTATTGATGTTTTTTGGGCTGTTTGGTGATTGTTTTGACTTGTGTGAAGTCATGTATAGGGGAGGTGATGTCCGTTTCATCGTAAAATAGGTCGTGGTCGATACACAATAGTTATGACACTTAAATGATAATGATAGTGTCGTTTCTCTTATTGTAGACTAAGGAGTCGTGACAATTGCATAGCTTGAGATTGGGGAAGTATATACAAGGTATGTGAGGCTATCCCTTTCCTTCTTTTTCACGACTCCGATTGTACATAATGCAATGAACGAGCTTCCAAAGATACTCTACTCTTAGAAGCTAGCAGTACTTACATTGTTTCCCTTCTTATGGAACAATTGATGTTGAGGTTGCTCCTCTTATTCTTATGTTATCAATGTTGTTGGTACTTCCTGATTCTTATAATATTCTTGATGAAGAGTTAATCCTAATAATGTGTACGGAGAATATCGACCTTACGTCACTCCGAAATGTTCAGAACATGATTCCAATGAGTCCTACATGAATTATATATATGTATCTATTTTACTCTACTGAGCCGCACTATTGTCGGCCGGGTATGGCACCTATTGTTCAACCACTTATCAGGTGGGTTTACCGAGTCCTCTTTGAGTCCGGGTATGATATGATGATGATGATGCCCACAGAGGCGGATGTTGATATGATAATGATGATGCCCACAGAGGCGGATATTTTTAAAAGATTATATGTATATATGTATCATGCATTTCATGTTACTGTATCTTAGAAGCACTGAGATGTTACAGGTTGTATCTTCTCTATCTCTCTTTACATTATTGTTCATATTTATATTGACCTGCCTTACATACTCAGTACAATATTCGTACTGAAGTTCTTTTTATTTGTGGACGCTACATGTCATGCTGCAGGTCCTGATAGACAGGTAGACGCAGTTCCCCCACCACAGTAGGCTTTCTAGTTCAGCGGTTATAGGCGAGATCCCTTCTCCGGACTTGCCGTGGTCTTGGTATGCATTTTTGGTTATAGATATTATGGGTATGTCGGTGCCCTGTTCCGACTATGTTGCATTACTTATGCTCTTTTAGAGGCTCATAGATAGGTGTCGGCTTATGTATAGTTTGGTATGCCTTGTTGGATGATTTTGTTGTCTAGTCTTTCATTGAAGCGTGGTAGCTCCTAACTTATATGTAGTTTCTTGGAAGTCTTGTTATCCCATGTTATCCATGTTCATTCCATTATCTATCATTGTTTGGTGTTCATAATACATATCTACCACTTATATTGATCTCGTCGGCCCTTAAAGATAATAAGAAGATTAGATAAAATGTACGTTGGTGCTCGGCAAGTATGGCCCGAGTACTAGTCATGATCCTCCAGTTTGGTTCGTGACATTTACGTGGATGATGTGATCATAAATTCAAAGCATCAGGCCGACCACGTCGAAGATTTGAGAAAGTTTTTCCAAAGGCTCCGCAGGTACAATCTTAATCTTAACCCTACCAAGTGCGCATTTGGTGTTCCATCCGGAAAGCTGTTGGGATCCATAGTCAGTCATCGAGACATTGAGTTGGACCCGTCAAAGATCAAATCTATTCAATAGTTTCCACCTCCAAGGAACAAGTCTGAGGTGATGAGTTTTCTCGGGCGTTTAAACTACATTAGCAGGTTTATTGCTCAACTCACGACAACTTGTGAGCCCATCTTTAATTTGTTGAATAAGGATGTTGCGATCAAATGGACTGATGAGTTCCAGAAGGCATTTGATAAAATCAAGGGATACTTGTCAAACCCACCTGTGTTGGTCTCGCCGGAACTCGGGAGGCCTTTAATTCTCTATTTGACGGTCTTGGATAAATCGTTTGGTTGTGTGTTGGGTCAGCATAACATCACTGACAGGAAGGAGCAAGCCATCTATTATATCAGCAAGAAGTTAACATCCTATGAGGTTAAAAACACTCCCCTTGAAAGAACATGTTGTGCCCTGACTTGGGTGGCACAAAAGTTGAAGCATTATCTGTCATCTTACACTACTTACCTCATTTCTCGCCTAGATCCTCTAAAGTATATCTTTCAGAAGCCTATGCCCACAGGAAGACTTGCGAAGTGGCAGATTTCGCTCACAGAGTTTGACATTATATATGTGACTCGGACCGCGATGAAAGCCCAAGCATTGGCCGATCATTTGGCCGAGAACCCGGTCGATAAAGAGTATGAGCCATTGAAGACCTATTTTCCTGATGAAGAGGTGATGCATATTGACGAGGTT
The DNA here is from genome assembly GCA_005239505.1 of Nicotiana paniculata. Taxonomy (NCBI): domain Eukaryota; kingdom Viridiplantae; phylum Streptophyta; class Magnoliopsida; order Solanales; family Solanaceae; genus Nicotiana; species Nicotiana paniculata. The sequence goes on from MDKI01190703.1 coordinate 12,212, forward strand.
GAGTAGGAAGAAAATCCCGGTTGGAGACTCTTCTTTGATGGGGCCGCTAACATGAAAGGTGTCGGAATAGGGGCAGTACTCATCTCGGAAACAAGGCATCACTACCCTGTTATGGCTCAGATTCGTTTCAATTGTACCAACAACATGGCTGAGTACGAGGCATGAATTTTGGGATTGAGGTTAGTTGTAGACATAGGAGTCCAGGAAGTTTTGGTCTTGGGAGACTCGGACCTCCTGGTGCACCAGATTCAAGGAGAATGGGAGACACGGGATTTAAAGCTCATACCGTATAGACAATGTTTGCATGATCTTTTTCAGCGGTTTCAATCAATAGAGTTCATGCATATTCCAAGGATCCATAATGAGGTTGCCGATGCTTTGGCTACCTTGGCGTCAATGTTGCACCACCCGGACAAAGCTTATGTCGATCCTCCGCATATTCAAGTTCGGGATCAACATGCCTACTGTAATGTGGTTGAGGAAGAACTCGATGGTGAACCATGGTTCCATGACATTAGAGAGTACACCGGGATGGGAGTATATCCGGTACAAGCCACATGTGATCAAAAGAGAACAATTCGACGTTTGGCTAGTGGATTTTTGTTGAGCAAGGGGGGGGGGGGTTGTATAAAAGAACTCCAGATCTTGGGCTATTGAGGTGCATCGATGCAAAGCAATCCATGACTATCATGACCGAGGTACATTCCGGAGTCTGCGGGACGCATATGAGCGGGTAATTTCTGGCAAAGAAGATTCTTCGAGCAGGGTATTATTGGGTCACCATGGAATGAGATTGCATCAGCGTTGTGCATAAGTGTCATCAATGCCAGGTACACGGAGACTTGATTCACTCTCCGCCATCTGAGTTGCACACAATTTCCGCATCGTGGCCTTTTGTTTCTTGGGGCATGGATGTCATTGGACCAATTGAGCCCGCAGCGTCAAACAGGCACAGGTTCATTCTGGTGTCCATTGACTATTTCACTAAGTGGGTCGAAGCTAAAAATTTCAAATATGTGACCAAGAAGGCAGTGGTTGACTTTGTTCATTCAAATATCATTTGTCGGTTCGGAATCCCAAAGATAATCATCACAGACAATGGCACTAATCTTAACATTCATTTGATGAAAGAAATATGCCAACAGTTCAAGATTACGCATCGGAATTCCACTCCGTATCGCCCCAAGGCAAACGGAGATGTCGAGGTAGCCAACAAGAACGTAAAGAAAATACTTCGAAAAATGGTGCAAGGTTCCAGGCAATGGCATGAGAAGTTGCCTTTTGTTTTGCTAGGTTATCGCACTACTGTTCGCACTTCAGTAGGTGCAACTCCTTATTTGTTGGTATATGGTACTGAAGCAGTGATATCCGCGGAAGTTGAAATTCCATCTCTTTGGATTGTTGCTGAAGCCGAAATTGACGATGATGAGTGGGTCAAAACCCGTTTGGAGCAATTAAGTCTGATTGATGAGAAAAGACTGGCAGCAGTGTGTCATGGCCAGTTGTATCAAAAGAGAATGGCAAGAGCATACAACAAAAAGGTGCGTCCCCAGAAATTTGAAGTGGCTCATCAAGTATTGAAACGCATCCTTCCACATCAGGCTGAAGCAAAAGGCAAGTTCGCCCCAAATTGGCAGGGGCCGTTCATCGTAACGAGAGTGTTGTCCAATGGTGCTTCGTATTTAACAGATATAGAAGGCAATGTGTAGATATGACTATCAGTTCTGACGCAGTCAAAAGATATTATGTATGATCTCTTTGGTTTAAATTATGTTTGTTTGTACTTGGCATGTTTTGGAGATTGGAATGACGAAGGCATTTTATTTTGCTATCTTAACACTTTACCCTCTGTTACCCCTTTGAGCTTTATTTATTTTCTTTCATACTCTTTTGGAACCAGTAGCAAAGTTCAGAAACACGGACACAAAGGTAAATAAAGAAGGAAAAGAAAAAAAGAAAAAAAAAAGAATGAAAAAGAGTGGGAAAAAAAAGAAAGAAGAAGAAAGAAAAAGAAAGAAGAAAAGAAAAGAAAAAGAGAAAGAAGAGAAAAGAGAAAAGTAACAACAACAAAGCAATTCCTATTACATGAGCTACGTTTGACCTGATTCCTTTTAAGGATACATAGGCAGCCTCACAGTTCGGTCACATCCAAATAAAATTCAAAATCCCCAGGCAAAGAAACTGGGGCGGAAGTTGTGGCTACATAAAGATCTGATTCCAAAAGTTGTAATTGTGAACCCACTCGATCTGTTTTTGAGCCTTTATCCTTTCTTTCTAACCTAATCCAAAATCTCGCATTACGGTCCAAAGAAATACCTTCCGACCAATATTTGAGAGTGCCAAGTCAAGCGAGACAGAGGTATGATTCACACCAGGGGCAACACTCCGTACCGCACAAAGGAAAACAAATAAATGAGAGAGTCTTATTGGTGAAAACCCTCACGAGCACCGTAAGGCGATGGTGAGATGAGAGAAATAAAAAATGAGAGAGTCTTATTGGTGAAAACCTTCGCGGGAACCGTTAGGCGACAGTGAGTTGAGAGATGAACAAATGAGAGAGGTATGTTGGTGAAAACCCTTCAGGGCACCGCAAACCGAGCAACGTCAGTGATTTGGCGAAGAGATTGGGTTATGGAGATCCCGGGCACGAGGTATGACAATTGAAAGTTGATTGGTTGAACAGGCTAGGCTGATTAATCCGAAATGCATTTCATGATCATTGGTGCCAGCTGCTTCACTCAGATAAGTCTTTTTTCCTTTTTCTCCCACAAACAGTCATCGTGTTTCGAATTTTCTTCTTTATCCCTAATTCTCAAAGCCATTGCATTTTATTTCTTTTGGGTTTATTTCTCTAAGGCTTTACCAATGTCAGCCTTGTTTAAGCAAGTAAAGAAGGATTCCAAAATCTTACTACCAACTTTCGAAATTGCACAAAGCAGAGTGCCGCCAAGACATACCAGAAATAGCACAATGCAAGTTTGTGAATGTTGTGGAAGATGCAGAGGTTCAAATGGGAAGGACAGAAATGTAAAACATCAATTTGAGTACAGGTCATTCGGGTCTTTCAGGGTCCTGTGGTTGTACTCAGTCATAAAGTCAAACAAATTCTTGGCCAGTTCAAAGCATCCAGTTAGAACAAAGCACGTCAGTAGGAAGGCCATCTTCAGCAAGAATGCCAAAAACTAACCACCACATTTTTCAAACTGATAAAGTTTTCTTTGATTGAAATAGGGGCAGGAAATATCGTTTGTTCCAGAGGAACCCTCCGTAAGGAAAGAATGTACCGGGCTGGTTCAATCGTGAATTTTCAGGACCCACTTGAAAAATGGGAATCAACTAACACTCACAAATGTTCCTAGTACAAACTGAGGCAGAAAATTTTCTTTGTTTTGTCTGTTTTGTTGTAATTGCAGGCACCCACCGGGAGAACAGGGGCAACTTTCAATTTTCAGGTCGGAGAGGCGTCAGGAGCCCGCTTAAAGAACATGTTTACAATTTCAGGTCAAAGAGGCATCAGGAGAATCCCGCCTGAAGAATAGGGTCAACTTTCAAGTTCAAATCGGAGAGGCATCAGGAGAACCCCGCCTGAAGAACAGGGTCAGCTTTCAGTTTACAATTTCAAGTCAGGGAGGCATCAGGAGGATCTCGCCTAAAGAATAGGGTCAACTTTACAATTTCAAGTTAGGGAGGCATCAGGAGAATCCCGCTTGAAGAACAGGGTCAAATTTCAGATTACAAGTTCAAGTCAGAGAGGCATCAGGAGCCCGCCTGAAGAACGGGGTCAGCATTCGATTTTTCAAGTTCAAGTTTTTGGCAAACAGGTGCCCACCTGGAGAACAAGGGAATACAGTTTCAAGTTGTGGAAATCAGGAGCCCACCTGGAGAACAAGGGAATGAAATTCAAGTTTTGGCAATCAGGCACCCACCTGGAGAATAAGGGAATACAGTTCAAGTTTTGGCAATCAGGTGCCCACCTGAAGAACAAGGGAATACAGTTCAAGTTTATGGAAATCAGGTGCCCACCTGGAGAACAAGGGAATACAGTTCAAGTTTATGGAAATCAGGCGCCCACCTGGAGAACAAGGGAATACAGTTCAAGTTTTGGCAATCATGCGCCCACCTGGAGAACAAGGGGATACAGTTTCAAGTTTTTGGCAATCAGGCGCCCATATGGAAAACAAGGGGATATAGTTCAAGTTTTGGCAATCAGGCGCCCACCTGGAGAACAAGGGAATACAGTTCAAGTTTTTGGCAATCAGGCACCCACCTGGAGAACAAGGGAATACAGTTCAAGTTTTTGGCAATCAGGCGCCCACCTGGAGAACAAGGGAGTACAATTCAAGTTTTGGCAATCAGGTGCCCACTTGAAGAACAAGGGAATACAGTTCAAGTTTATGGAAATCAGGTGCCCACCTGGAGAACAAGGGAATACAGTTCAAGTTTATGGAAATCAGGCGCCCACCTGGAGAACAAGGGAATACAGTTCAAGTTTTGGCAATCAGGCGCCCACCTGGAGAACAAGGGGATACAGTTTCAAGTTTTTGGCAATCAGGCGCCCACCTGGAAAACAAGGGGATATAGTTTAAGTTTTAGCAATCAGGCGCCCACCTGGATAACAAGGGAATACAGTTCAAGTTTTTGGCAATTAGGCACCCACCTAGAGAACAAGGGAATACAGTTCAAGTTTTTGGCAATCAGGCGCCCACCTGGAGAACAAAGGAATACAGTTCAAGTTTGGGTTATCAGACGCCCACCTGGAGAACAAAGGAATACAGTTCAAGTTTGGGTTATCAGACGCCCACCTGGAACATAAAGGAATACAGTCTCAAGTTTGGTAATCAGGCGTCCACATGGGAAACAAGGGAATACAGTTCAAGTTTTTGGCAATCACGCGCCCACCTGGAGAACAAGGGAATACTGTTCAAAGTTTTGGCAATCAGGAGCCCACCTGGAGAATGAGGGAAGTCATTTCAGAATTCAATTCAAGTTAGAAGTAGCAAAAGCTCGCCTTAAGAATGCGAGTCGACAGTTCGAGATGACCAAAAGAAGAATCCTCAATCCAGAATAAAATAAAGAAAAAAGAGAAGTGAATCCAAATGTAGAAGCGGAGACAAGATGTGGATTGATCAAGACATGACTGAAGTCACGAGACTTTCATGTCCCACCGACATCCGTATGGCTGAAGAAGAACAAACTAGCACCTGCATCTAGAAAGAATCAAGGTTCAAATCAAAAGTCAGCATGACGCACCATTCAAGACTCAAGATCAAGCTTCAGAAGACTCATAGATAGGAATCTTGTAACTCGTAGCTGATAGGCTTAATTAGTCTTTTCTTTTTGATTTTGATGTAATAACGGGACCGCGGACCGGAACCTCGATGGAACGGAACCTCACTCGAGTCCTTCATCCTCTCCACTCACTTCATCACCCTCCTTGACCTACACGCAACCTGATTCCCTTATAACCCGGGATATGTAGGTTGTCCAAAACTAGGACTCGGTCGCATCCTCCTTCCTTTTAGTTTTCTACTCTTTTAAATAAAGGTCGGGTCAAAAAATGTATTGTTGTTCTTTGTCTGAAAACTCTTCGTGTTTCCAGTCAAAGAGGGGCAGTTGTAGACATGTAATTTTTTATCCTCCCTGTTATTTTACACATTTTAGCGTTTAAATATTTAGCTTAGGTCTAATATCGTTATTTTTAGCTAGTTTTGACTCTTTTACTTTATTTTATCACAAAAATAAAAATAAGAAAAAAATATTTTCTTTTATTTAGATAATTGATATTTTATCTAGTTACTTTTAGTTTATCTATCTTTCATAAAAGTCAAAAAATACAAAAAATATTGTTCCACTTTGTTTTCAGAAATATTAGTATTTTGATAGGATTATTATTTTAATTTTTGCGATGATTTTAACCTAATCTTTTTTTTTAGTATGATATTTGAGAAATACCAAAAATAGTTTCATATTTTAGATATAATTTAGTTTAATTAAATAGATTGATTTTTACATTATGCAGTATATTGACCTTATATTAAAAAGGATTTAGCTAAAGTTTATACATTTAGCCCAATTCTAAGGCCCAAAGCTAAAGCCCATCTATCTCCAACCTTAAGACATAACCCTAATTCTCTCTATATAAAGAAGACATTAAATCCCCATACCCCTAATATTAGACTCCCCCTTAGAAGAAGAAAAAATGGCAGCCATCACACGCACAACGCACCCCCCACAAGAAAAAAAACGCCTGGCTTCGTCTTCAAAATCACGGCAACCATCTCTTTTTTTTTCACAAAAAATCAGACACTTCAATGGCTGTCGTTTCTAATTTCTAAGGGCTCTAGCGGACAGACTATTTTGGAGTCTCTCATCACTCTCATCTCTCTCTCAATATTTGAGAGCAAACATTAACTCTTTTGAAACTCAAATAAATGAATACACACCCAAAAGCTAAGCTAAGAAACGACAAAACCTCTGAAATCCCAAAAAGTTAGGACCTAATCTTTAAGCTAGAGTAGCAGCCTACCCTCATCTCTCAAAAAAACCAACGAGCAGCTCCTCTACACTCCATCAACCGCTAAAAAATGAGCTGAGTTCGATTCGAAATTCGAGGTTACCGGCGAGGTCGTCTGAGATAGCGAGCCATTGATACTTTGGGGTCGGAATGCGAGTGTGAATCCGGTTTCATTATTTAAAGGGCAGAATTGCAATGATGTTGTGAACAAGTATGTTTTTTTTTATTGGTTCTTATTGTGAATCATAATAGATGTCTGTGTTTATTCATTTATTTTTATGCTTGTTGTGCCCTTGTGTTTAACATGAATTTAGAGAGTATAATATGTAAATATGTTTGCAGAAACTGATATCTTTGTTCTTCTTGAACACATGAATGCCTGGGAAAGTATCGTGACCATGGGTAGTTTGCTTAGGGAAAATTAATTGACTCATAAACACGTTAGTTGCTTTAAGCACGTGGTAATGAATAATCGTCATAGTTATGGGTATGATTCCCGTGACATAGTTGTGACACTTAATTCCAAATTAGTTTTAGGAAAATAATTCAAATGCACTAATTGCTTTAGGCGCGATAAATAAGTAAATTATCGTGACTATGGGTACGTTCCAGTGACATGGTCACGGTACGCAAATTTCAATTCGGGTATGCATTTCATATGGACCGACCATAATTTCGAACAATAATAATAAAATAAGCATGTTGTAGATCACGGGTACGGCTCCCGTGACGGTGATTCGCAATGTGCACAAAATAAACGAGCGCACGACACCGCGACTCGTTTGAATAAATTCCATAATTGTTTTAAAATATTCAAAGCGGTCAAAAGCTAAAATGTATAATAGGTTTAAAATATGTATTAAAACAGATAATTTATTCAATTATTAATGGTTGAGAGACCGTGCTAAAATTACGGAACCCGGGAATGCCTAACACCTTCTCTCGGGTTAACAGAATTCCTTACCTGGATTTATGTGTTCCGCGGACTGTAATGCGGAGTCAACTTTTCCTCGATTTGGGATTTAAAATAAACCGGTGCCTTGGGGCACCGTAAATTATCCCAAGTGGCGACTCAGAATAAATAAATAATCTCATTTCGATTAATGTCACTTAAATTGGAAAAACTCCACTATCCCTTCGGGAAAAAAGGAGGTGTGACAGTGTTTGATTCCAAATTTTGGATATGTCTTAGATCTTGAAGTCTAGTTTCTATAAAATCAAACAGTTCATGATTTCTACGTTTCTACACCAAGATATAATATTTTTTGGTGAAATTGCGCAAATCTAAAACTATCTACGTGTCGAAATTTAAAGCTAGCTTTAAAATAATATATGGGATGATTATCAAAGTGTTTAATTTAGAATTTTGGATATGTCTTATATTTTGAAGTCTAGTTTCAATTAAATTAAACGGTTCATAATTTCGACATTTATACACCAAGATATAAATTATTTGTTGAGACTATGCATATCTAAAATTTTCTACATGGTGGAATCTAAAGTTGGTTTCAAAATATTATCCAGGTCGATTCTGAAGGTGTTTGATACTAAGTTTTGGATATATTTTAATATTGAAGTCTAATTTTCAATAAATCAAATAGTTCATTATTTGGACTCTCCCATGGCAAGATATGAATCTTTTGTTACAAGCGTGTAAAGCTGAAAATTATGCGACTAAGATAAAAGTCGGACAATGTAAAGCAAAAGAGAAGCTGAAATATTTAAGACCTCGAAGTCTCCAAGTTGAAAACTTCAATTCCGTTGGTCTTCAAGTTGAAGTATTCACGTTCTCCACTCTTCAAGTTGAAATATTTAAGCCCTCCAAGTCTTCAAGTCCGTCGGTCTTCAAGTTTCAGTCATCAAATTTGCCGGTCTTAAAGTTGAAATATTTAAGCCCTCCAAGTCTCCAAGTTGAAGTCTAAAAGTCCGCCAGTCTTCAAGTTTCAGTCTTCAAATTTGCCGATCTTAAAGTTGAATTGTTTAAGCCCTCCAAATCTTCGAGTTGAAGTCTGCAAAGTCCGCCAAATCTTCAAAGTTTTCGAAGTGATTAAGTCGATGTCATCAAGTGGATTTCGTCTTCAGGTTGAAGCTTTATAACTTTCCAATCTTAAGGTGGACATATGAGTCCCTTTGCACCTTAAGTTGGCCTCTCCGATAGTCGGGTCATTTTGAGAGTAATCTCTCCGGTAGCCGAGCCACATTGGGAGTAATCTCTCCGATAGTCGGGTCATTTTGAGAGTAATCTCTCCGGTAGCCGAGCCACATTGAGAGTAATCTCTCCGATAGTCGGGTAATTTTGAGAGTAATATCTCCGGTAGTCGAGCCACATTGAGAGTAATCTCTTCGATAGTCGAGTCATTTAGAGAGTAATCTCTCCAGTAATCGAGCCACATTGAGAGTAATCTCTCCGATAGTCAGGTCATTTTGAGAGTAATCTCTCCGGTAGTCAGGCCACATTGAGAGTAATACCTATGGTAGTCGAGCGACATTGAGAGTAATCTCTCCGATAGTCGAGCAAGGATGAATGCCCATCCCCTCACACCCTAAAATTTTCTTCTTCATGCGTGGATCATCTCGTTAAACAAGAACAAATCCTTCTCACTTGACCTACAAAAAGACAATGGATTAAAGAAAGCACAAATAAAGAAGAAGAAATTACATTTGCATCAATGCTTCCGAGTAGTCAAAAGTGAACACAAGGTAACTTGCAAGCGGAGGATATTAATATTCACAATTGGAGATCATACGTCTATATATACAAATATCGAGGATGGCTTGCAAAGGCATAATAACGATGTGGGAATCAGTAATATAATATGTCTCCCATTGCAAAGGCATAATAACGATGTGGGAATCAGTAATATAATGTCTCCCATAAGGATTTGGTTACTGATCGGGTTAGCCTTTGGTCAGTATCAAATCGGCCACTTTGAGTTGAAGTGGGATTTGGAAATTTGCAAACATTTCTTGTACGCTGAGTAATATGTGGATGACAATTGCTTATACAAATAGAATTGTTCCCATCAAGATAGTCACGTAAAGAATTTCTATGTTAAAATAGAAAGTTCTCTTTATTGCAAAGAGCAAAAAGAGTTTCATTAATATCCAAAACGTAACTGATGGTTGGTCATCGTATGTTCATACAATCCAAGTAACATGTTAATACTTTTCTTAATTCAAGGAAAGTAAGGATTCTATTTCGGGGTAGCTTTCAAGTAAAAAAAAAATTATATTAGTCTAATCTTTCTTTTATATATATATATATATACTTCAAGTCTAATCTTTGAGTCTAGATTAGTCTATGCTTTGATAAGCCTTGAAGTAGGGGGCATTTGTAGGCATATAAATTTTATTAAAATTAGAAAATAATTTGGATTATGTTTTAAATTCAAGATATATTAGTCCAAATAAATATTACGTGTTAATATAATTGAATTAATATATAAATTCAATATATATGTGTCACGACCCAAATTCTCAACCTTAGGGATCGTGATGGCGCCTAACACCACACTTAATAGGCAAACCAATGTTAGAATTCGATTAGCTATTTTCATTTGGATATTTAGTTAAACACAATAAGACAATTTAAAGTAAATTAAATCTAATGATTTCCAACTAATAACTTCATATATAAGAAATGATAAACGAATAAATAAACCGAGTCACGAGCTAAATATATATATAACTCTAAGACTACCCCAGGGTCTGGTGTCATAATTCACGAACTTCTAAGAATACTACAAATAATGGGCTAAAAAAATAATATATTTGTTTTGGGTGAAATAAAACAGTCTCTATAAAACTAGGAAAAGACTCCAGGAATCTGTGAACGCCGGCAGATATATCTCGTGTCTCCAAATGATGAATGACTGCTACTAAAGTCTCTAACACTGGACGGTACCTGGATCTGCACAAAAGAGTGCAGAGTGTAGTATCAGTACAACCGACCTTATGTATTGAGTAAGTGTCGAGCATAACCTCGACGAAGTAGTGACGAGGCTACGGCGGGGCATCAACAATATAACATGTGAACAATATAAAATAAAGCAAGAAGGAAATTCTAAAACAAACAAACAATAACTGTAGCAACAATTAAAATAACTCAGTCACATTTTTCAGGTCTCAGCTATAACCAATTCTCATTGTAAGTTTCCAAATTTCCAATCTTTGACTTTAAAATAAGAGTAATGCAAAATGTAAGAAATAGTAGAGTAAAACAACAAGCTTTCAAATCCTTTTTTTTTTTTTTGAAAAGCAGTAAAATATAAGTGTCCTCCCTTATTGCTCCTTGTTGCGGCGTGCAACCCGCTCCCACCTGTCCACCCTTATTGCTCCTCCCTGTATGTATATATATATATATATATATTACCCTTATTGCTCCTGTTGCGGCGTGCAACCCGATCCCACCTGTCCACCCTTATTGCTCCTCCCTGTATGTATATATATATATATATATATTACCCTTATTCATCCTGTTGCGGCGTGCAACCCGATCCCACCTGTCCACCCTTATTACTTCTTGTTGCGGCGTGCAATCCGCTCCCACCAGACATATCATATCACTTTATTTATAAAGTATTTCACAATTCAGGCCAAACCTTTCACAACATTTTCATCTCAACAATTATAAATAAAAAACTGTATTTTCTCATAAACTTCACCAATATCATCTCAAAATGAAACCAACAGGAATATGAACATATCGTAACTGTATTTTCTCATAAACTTCACCAATATCATCTCAAAATGAAACCAACAGGAATATGAACATATCGTAAAACAATGTCAACCCGCTCAACCTTTATATACTACAAAGAAACCAAGGAATCAACCAACACTTTCCAAAATAATGGAAACAAGACTTAACAACAAGTTAACCAAGCCAAGAAGTCATAGAAACATCAATGAGCATAAAACAATTAAGCCATGAATCAAATAAATGGGAAACGGGGAAGGGATCATGCTTAACAAACAATTTGATGGTGCATAGATACTCATCACCTTACCTATACACCACACACATGCAAATTCACATAGCAATTAAGTTGGGGATTCCTATTCCCTCAAGTCAAGGTTAAACTAAGCACTTACCTCAAATTTGCAGGCCACTCACTGCTCAATTACAGCTTTTCCTTTAGAGTATTGCTCTAACCCGCTCGAATCTAATTATAATCAGATTAATACCATCAACATAGGCTAACGAATCGAATTCCACAATAAAAACTACAAAATATGCCAAAAATCCGAAATCGGCCAAAATCCGACCCTGGGCCTACATCTCGAAATCAGTCAAAAATGGCAGAATCAAAACCCTCTTCCTCTACCGAGTCTAACCATATAAAATTTATCAAAATCAGACTCCGTTTGGTCCCTCAAATCCCTACCTAAAACTCTCCAAAACTCAAGCCCTAACTCCCTTAATTTTACTTTAAAATCATCAATCAAATCCCAAAAACGAAGATGGATTCATGAAACATAACCAAAAATAAGTAAAGAACACTTACCCGAATCTCTATGGTGAAAATCGCCTCCACAATCGCTCAAATCCGAGCTCACCAACTCAAAATATGACCGAATGAACAAACCCTTATTTTATATATTTTTCTGCCAACTATTCTGCCTCGTTTCTCGTATCAAACGATCCTGAAACTCACTTTTTATGCCTCCAATGGATTCCTTGTGAAATTCTAGTCGAACCTAGTTGAACCTCCAGAACACTCAAGACAACACCAAAACACCAAATCAACCTCGGATTCAAGCCTAAGAACTTCTAAACTTCTAAAATTCGCTAACGACGTCGAAATTTACAAAACCACGTCTGAATGACCTCAAATTTTGCGCACACATAAAAAATGACACTACGAACCTACTCCAACTTCCGGAATTCTATTCCGACTCCGATACCTAATTTTTCGATGTCGACCAAAATCGCCAAATTTCTAACTTTCCCAATTCAAGCCTAGAACGGAGTCTTAGTTCATAAAATGACCCATTGGGTCATCAAAATATGGATTAAATAAATAAAGTTTAATCCATTAAGTTATCCCATTTAGTTGGGCTACAAATGATGAGCACATTTCATTAAGCCCAAGATGTTATCTTCCTAGAGGCCTAGTTTGGTGTCACGTGTCAAATGATGTGGCATGCCAAGTCAAACAGAAGAGCCAATGAGATCATGCCACGTGTCAAAATGACAAAGCATGCCAAGTCACATTAAAAGGCCAATGAAATCGCGCCACATGTGCAAGTGACATGTTCTGGCCAATCAAATGCGGCCTTGTCACACTTCAATTTGATTGGTCGAAAAGATTTTGTTCTTATCATAACTCTTCCCTCCTATAACTATAAATAGGGGTCATCATAACCCAGAAAATACACCAGAAGTTATAACAAGAAGCAAGAGGGAGATCGTGGATCAAACGCTACGGATTTCTCTAAAAGCTACAAGCATTCAAGTGTTCTAAGGATTTAAAAAATCAAGACGAAGATTCAAGAACAAGTTGCAAGCCCTTGGATTAAAAGTATGTCAAGATCAGGATCAAGCTTCAAGCACTTGGATTAAAAGACAATAAAATTCAAAATTAAGCTCAAAAGCTCTTTTTATTTACCGTTGAAAAGTAGAATCAGAGGATTCATAGAGACTGTACACTCAAAAATTTGAAATAAAATACTACGATTGTTACGATATTTTTTTGTCCTGATTTTATTTTCTCGACGCAATTTATTGTCTATAATGAAAATTTGGCTGAATAGGAACAACAACAATATTAACAACGCTACTCATAGACCATCCTTGCAAAAGATCCTTAATCACTCACATGAGTTTCAGTTCATGACCAATGCAAATCAGCTCACAAAAGAAATAATTTCTATCAAAATTCATTGGCATGCACCCTAGAAAAGTTGGATTAAATTAAGCATCGACGGGGCCTTTACGACAAAACACAGTGGCATATGTGGTGTATTCAGGGACTGTACTGGAAAATGAATATTAGGTTTTAATAAATACTGCAAGGGATTATTCCCATTACATATTAAGTTGCAGGCACTCCACGAAGGACTTCTACTGGCAATGAGGTTTGATCTATTTCCTATAAAAATAGAAACGGACTCAACGGAGGTAATGAATGCCATCAATAATAGACATGCAACTTTAACTAATCTAATTCAATCATGCAGATTTTTAATGCGCCAGGAAAAGGGCCTTCTTCTACGGTATAACTTCAGACAAGGTAATGCAGTGACAAATGCACTAGCTAAGGAAGCAAAGAACAAAGAAAACAAATGTTACAAACTATCCACTTTTTGTGAAGCATCTTTATGACAAAGATTTATGCAAGGAAAGTTGTTTTGTGAAGCAAGTGTCAACTTCTACTTGTAATTTGCTAAAAATTCTAGGAAATCAATGTGTCACTAGTGGTGACACTCCTTTTGACATAGGGATATATACCCTGGAGCCTTTTGGTACAAACAATATGGGTTGTAATATGTTAACTGCTACTTAGTATGTAATATAACTACCTCTTATTACTCAAAAAAAGGAATACCATTTCGCACACACGCACATACTTATGCACATAGTGCAGACAAAAAATAATAGTTCTAGGAATTGCAAGAATTCGAAGAACAGTGCAGCTAAGTCAGGGCTACAACCGAGATATTAGCTAGAGAAAGAGTGTTCAAGAGTAGGAGAAAGATCACTATTTTCATGAATTAATCCATATATACACAATTATACTATATTATAAGCGGAAAGTGCTTAGTGCAAAGTTAAATTACGAAATTTTCTCGGGCAAGATTTATCTAATTAAGCTTTAGTGCAAATCCTACAAAACATGCCCATATTCCATAAAGACAGAAGCAATTAGATGCCAAAGACAATTAAAACTCAACAGACTATCCAAGTTAACATACAAACACCAAAAATTCGAGGTGCGAGTGGACTTGACAAGCTTGACTTTTTGTTGTTTATCACTCCACAAATATGAGGTAGAATTTTGTTTTTTAATATATTGTTTATAATATTTTACACAAGATATATATTATATAAAATTGTATAATAAATGACACGTACATCGCATGTATCCAAACAATTAATCATTTTGCAATTTAAGACTATCGAATCATTTTGCAACTGTTAAGTCGGTCATATAAGCTTACGGTTCATCATTTTGAGCTTTTGGTATTTTCTTTCGATTATACATCGATCATACCCATGTTAAAAAGTATTTTTGTGATTTAAAAAGTTTGAACTTTTTGACATGGAATACACGTGTCCAGAAACTAGTACAATTTATATATGGATGAATCTAAGCTCAAGAATTTTTCCCTTCACTGTAACTAACTCCTGACTAATTTACTGACTTTAACTAACTTCGGGAACCTTCTAACAGTTTAACTAACTGCTTTTCCATATCACCTAAGTAAGACTAATTCATTACTAAACATTGCAACAATGCCCCCTACAGAAGAACGGTCTTGTCCTCAAGACTGAAATGTAGGAAATCTACGATGTAGCTTAGAGATCATATTCCCAAGTAGATTGAGAAGCATCAATGACTGTCCACTTCACAAGAGAAATCAAAATCCATAAGCTTTGAAATGCCAGCTATTTGAAAATCAATATGAATCTGTTGTTCCGACAGACGTTTCAAGGCTTTTTGATCAGTCTTGACAATAAATGGCCTTCCCGACAAATAGTGTGACCTCTTAGTGACATCAAATATGAGAGCTAGTAGTTATCTATCAGACACAGTGCCAATGATTTACTGATATAGGCTATAGGGTGCCCCTGTTGCATCAATACATCTCCTTATACCCTAACCACTTGCATCAGTCTCAACTCCCAACCAAGAAAGGTTTTGAAAAGTCAGGCATTGCCAACACAAGAGCAGAAACCAAATTTTGTTTCAACTTCTCAAACGCTGCAGTAGCCTCAGATCTCCATGCATAACCATCTTTCTTGAGTAACTCATGCAATGGTCTGCATATAGCTCCATAACCTTGTATAAATCTTCTATAATATCCAGAAAGATCCAAAAAAACTCTTAACTACTTGATATTGGTGGGAATAGGCCACTGATTCACTGTTATAATCTTCTTTGGATCTGCAGAGACCCCTTCTTAAATGATAAAGTGACCTAAATACTCTACCTTTGGAATTCCAAATGAACACTTAGACATCTTAGCATACAATTTGAACTTTTGCTTCAGTTCAAAAAAAGCCTTCACATGCTCAATATGACCAGTCATACACTAACTGTATATTAATATATCATCAAAGAAGGCTAATGATGTCTTCCTTAGCAAGGGTCTGAAAACTGAATTCATAATATTTTGAAAGGAGGAGGGGCATTGGTAAGTCCAAATGGCATAATCAAAAACTCATAGTGGCCATCATGAGTTTTAAAAGTTTTTTTATGATATTACTCTCGGCCATTCTCAACTAATGATAACCTGCATGCTCCACCCAATTCATCCAACAGATCGCCTATAATAGGTTTAGGGAATTTGTCCTTAATAGTCAGCTGGTGCAATTCTGTGTAATCAATATACATCCTCCAGCTTCCATCTTCTTTCCAAAACTAGTGATGCATAAGAACTTCTGTCGTGTTGTATAACCCTTTGGTCTAGCATCTCTTGCACTAACTTCTCAATGATATCCTTCTTGACCCAGGATATCTATAGGGTCTCTTGTTTACTGGATTTGCATCCTCAATCAATAGTATCCTATGATCAAAAGCACCTATGTGGGGTGGAAGAGTACTAGGCAAGGCAAAGATGCTAGCACACCGATCAATTAGATCAGATAATTCAGGCTGAGCTGTGTTAGTTTTACGGTATTTTCCTTTGCACTTAAGGTTTGGTAAATTCTGAACGTTGCTGACTTATTTCCTGAAGTTGTAGCTATCATTTTCAATTGACTACTTTATTTCATTCTGTATTTTCTGTTTTTTTATTATATATAGTGCGTACACGCTTTAGTATGAGTGACCCGCCTTAGCCTCGTCACTACTTCGTCGAGGTTAGGCTCGGCACGTATAGAGTACATGGGGTCGGTTGTACTCATATTACACTCTGCACTTATACAGATTTTGGCATTGGTCCCAGCTGATCGAGAGGCGTAGCAGCTCGGATTGGTTCATTGGAGACTCAAGGTAGATCTGTTGGGTTCGCAGACCTTGAAGTCCTCATCTATCTTCTCCTGTTTTTATTGTTTCTTTCGTTCAAGCAGTTGTATATCTTTCAGACTTTGCTTGTAAAAAATCCTAGAAGTTTGTGAATTGTGACTCCAGATCTAGGTTGTAGCAAATACTATGGCATTTATATTATTCTGCACTCGTTTTATTTTATTTTAGTTTATCTGATCTTATTTACTGAATTGAATAAAAAAAATTAGCTTAAGGATTCTCTAACGTTAGCTTGCCTAGCAAGTGAAATGTTAGGCGTCATCACGGTCCCAAAGGTGGGATTCCGGGTCGTGACATGATCGTTTTATTTGTAAATTGTTAGTGTTTTTGACTCTTTCCAAACAGTTATGTTACATTGTTCAAAAGATGAAATGATTTGGATAAGTTATTTAAAATTCTAATTGATTTTATCCACTTTTCCGACCTAATAAGAAAATATTTAATAAACCTTTACAAACCTTCCTACCTAATAAGCCTTTACAATTAAATATGAACTAACTGTAACAGAAACATGTTAATATGGTAATGGATCTTCTGTGTCTTTTACAAACCTTAATAATTTAACTATTAGTTTATTTTAAAGTCTTCTATATTTATAAAAATTAACATGAAAGGAATTATAGTTATATTACATAATTCAAATAAAAAATAATTTATATAAGGTAAAACTTTTAAAGCCTTAAATATTAGGACTTTCTACCTAGCTCAATTAGGAAAGATTTAATAACCAAAAATATAAATTGATTTTGAAATCCTAATTATTAGGAAAATAACTTAAATTATAATTTTTTCCAATGTAAAATCTGTTTTTAAAGGGTAAAAAAAGGCGAACGACATTTCTATGATGACCCGATAGGTCATCTTATATTTTATAACCTAATTCTGTGTTTCGAGGTCTCAAATACCTCATTTCATCCTTCCTCGGTTTGCGCAATCCGGGTATTCTTCCGGAAGTCTTATATGTAAAAACTGATAAAAATAAGAATTTTGACTTAAAAACTCATTTGAGTTGACTTCGGTCAACGTTTTGAGAAAACGGACCCGGATTCGTATTTTGGCGGTCCCGAATCCGTGTTTTGACGGTCCCGATGGGTCCGTATCGTAATTTGGGACCTGGGCGTATGCCCGAAACCGATTCGGATGTCCCTAGCTCGAGTTATTGATTTTTGTTAAAAATTGAAAGTTTTGAAGTTTAATTATTTTTAAGAATCGACTGATGTTTAGTTTTGTTGATATTGGGTCCGTATTTTAGTTTCGGAGCCCAGTAAAGGTCCACTATGATATTTCTGACTTGTTTGTCAAATTTGGTGAGAAACGGAGTTGATTTGACATGATTCGGACGTTCAGTTGTGAAAATAGAAGTTTTAAAGTTTTCTTAAAAATTTCACTTGATTTGTTGTCCGATTCGTAGTTCTAGGAGTTATTTTGGTATTTTGATTACGTGAGCAACTTCGTATGAGGTTTTTGAACTTGTGTGCATAATTGGTTTGGAGCCCCGAGGGCTCAGGTGAGTTTCGGATAGGCTACGAGTGTTTTGAAACTTAGTAAAATCTGGTTTTTGGCTTCAGCTATTATTTGGTGTCTTCTTCTTCGTGTTTGCGAAGGTGCTCTCGCGAACACGAAGAGTAAACCGGGGCAGGGTGATTTTCTTCATCGCGACCCTTCGCGAATGCGACTAGCTTCTCGCGAACGCAAAGCTTGAGGGACCTGGGGGAGGGCTCAGTCATCCTTCTACACGAACGCGAGCACTAGCTCGCAAATGCGAAGGCCAGGGGGGATCAGCCTTCGCGAATGCGAAGGAGGACTCGCGAACGCGAAAGCCACTTGGGCTGCTGTTCATCACGAACGCGAAGAAGGCCTGACGCTTATGACTTAAAACAGAACAGTAGCGATTTTTCCCAAAATTTCATAACCCTTCCATTAGAACTCGGCCTAGGAGCGATTTTGAAGAGAAAAATCAACATCAATTTATAGGCTTGTACTCTTTAACTCATTTTCTTACATTTCTAACATCACTAATTAATTCCTAGCCCTAATCTTTGTTTTTTCATGGTAGAAAACTAGAGATTTAGGGAGAATTGGGGAGTTTTACAAATTGGGGATTTAGACCTCAATTTGGGGTCGGATCCGAAACTAATTACATAATCGAGCTCGGGGTGAACGGGTAAATGGATTTTGATCCGAACCTTGGGTTTTGACCAAGCGGGCCCGGGGTCGATTTTTGACTTTTTGGGAAAAAGTTTGGGAATTCTAAATTTATGCATCGTAATTTATTCCTTTAGAAATATTTGATATTTGAGTCAATTATGGTTAGATACGAGTGGTTTGGAGGCGGATTCTAGAGGAAAAGTTGTGGTTGAGCATTGAGTAGTCCTTGGAGCGAGGCAAGTGTTGTGTCTAACTTTGACTTGAGAGAATTAGGAACCCTCGGACTATGTGCTATGTGAATTTCATGTGAGCAGCGTATATGCGAGGTGACAAGTGCTTATGTGCCGTCGAATTACCTGTTTTCCCTGTTTTTTCGCTTTCTTTAATTATCTTTTTCCCTGTCTAAATTGTTATATGCTCTAAATGTGTTTCCATGCCTAACTGCTACTTGTTTATCAATGTTTTCTCTGGTTTATGATATTAGATATTTTTCATAGTTTCATGTCTCATGCTATTTTCTCAAGTTGGTTTATTTGCATCTCCTAGTTGTAAACTTCTGGATTGGTCTCGCTGTGTAAAATTGCTTATGTAGGTTCTCATGTTGTGCAAGGTCTCTTATTTGGTTCCGTTTGATATTTATGGATTTGTAAAGGCTTCCCGTGATTTGAATTGTGAATTTTACTGTGCACATTGAGTACTTGGTATTGATATGGTGGGATTGGGTTTTACGGCGTAACATGTGAGATAAGGGTGAATAATGTGGTGGAATAAGGGTGAATATATAATGTACGGTGGAATCGGGTTGCACGTCGCAACATGTGAGATAAGGGTGAATAATGTGGTGGAATAAGGGTGAATAATGTGGTGGAATAAGGGTGAATTATGATTCTACTATTGTGATACAGTGGGATCGGGTTGCGTGTCGCAACAACCTATGTGTTTATATTTCTCCGAGTTGTGTTAGTTTTACAGTATTTTCCTTTCCACTTAAGGTTTGGTAAATTTTGAACATTGCTGGCTTGTTTCCTGAAGTGTAGCTATCATTTTTAATTGACTGCTTTATTTTATTCTGTATTTTCTTTTCTGTTTTTTATTATATATATTGCGTACAGGTTGTAGTGTGAGTGACCCGCCTTAGCCTCGTCACTACTTCGTCGAGGTTAGGCTCGGCACTACAGAATACATGGGGTCAGTTGTACCCATACTACACTCTACATTTCTTGTGCAAATTTTGGCATTGGTCCTAGCTGATCGAGAGGCGTAGTAGCTCGGATTGGTTCATTGGAGACTCAAGGTAGATCTGTTGGCGTTCGCGGACCTTGAAGTCCACATCTATCTTCCCCTGTTTTTATTGTTTCTTATTTCAAGCAATTGTATTTATTTCAGACATTGCTTGTAGAAAATCCTAGAAGTTCGTGAATTGTGACTCCAGATCCGGGTTGTAGCAAATACTATGGAAGTTATGTTATTCCGCATTCGTTTTATTTCATTTTAGCTTATCTGATCTTATTTACTGAATTGAATAAAAAAAAATTGGCTTAAGGATTCTCTAATGTTGGCTTGCCTAGCAAGTGAAATGTTAGGCGTCATCACGAACCCGAAGGTGGGATTCCAGGTCGTGACAATTTCGTGCCTTCGTGCTTTTAATATAACTAGTCTCTATATACGTACGTTGCACGTAAATTTTCAATTATTTTTATGATATATCAATAAATTAAAGCTATTAAAATATTATATACAAGAGAAAACAATTAATTTGAATATCAATATTATTACCAAAGATAACGTGTAGAGAAGATCGCACACCAATAATAGGAGCCATCATCAATGGGGTCACCCTGTGCAGCCTGAATATTACGACAATAACTTCCCTCTTCCTCACCAATTGTCAATGCCAGCATGTAAAACTGAGCACTCCCTCCTTCAATTTTATTAACAGTTTTTGCCTTAGTTGAATTCAAGTGATTAGTTGCTCCTCTTGAGACATGTTTTTTGCCTTGATACACGAACTTAATAGTCCTATTCCTGAAGTCAAATAGTATCCTACCTAAGGTGTTTAGCCATTATACACCCAAAACAATATCTACATTACCAAATGGCAGTAATAAGGAATCAGAACTGAATGTTGTACCTTGTAGAAGCTATTGAACATTTCTGCAAACTGAGGTTGTCTGCACCTTCCTCCCATCAGCAACACTAACTGATTGCGCCATAATACTGCGTTCTTGACATCCTAACTTCTTAGCCATGTCCTGGTCAATGAAGTTATGTGTGCTTCCTGTGTCATAAGGACATGTAGAGGTCTCTTATCATGGTATCGATTACCCTAATATTTTGGTAACATGTCACACCAATAAAAGCTTGTAAGGATATGGTCATGAGCTCATCTATCTCCTCCATGACCTCTTGCAATGGATCCTCCAATGCCTCAATTGCAGTTGTGTCACTTCCACCATATAAATCTTTCTATTGAAGTTACATTCATACCCTAGGACATATTTTTCACCACAGAAAAAACAAAGGCCCTTAGACCTCTTGTCATCCATTTCTGCAGCAGTTAACCTTCTTCCTGAAAAATTACAAGGCCTAGCATGTCGGGATTCAACTGGTTTCTTAAATGTGGGTTGAGGAATAGTTGATTTTGGAAACTCTGTGATTCATAGTGACTTGGGGTGGGTAGCAGGCCATTTTGAGTTGGTTTATATACACATGTTTTAATCCTCAAGTTTTTGCTTGAGCTTCAAACACTTCTTCATGTAACCTTGCAATCTTGTAAGCTTGCATTAGTGTCCTTGGGACATGTACTTTTACTACTTTGTTAAGTTCAAGTTTCAAACCACTCAGGAAGCAGCTAATAGTATTCTTATTAGAGAGATTCACACCAGTTAACAACCTATCAAATTCAGCTTGGTACACCAAATTATTCAGAGACTCTACGTGATCTTCAAATTCTTCCCCAAACCTCTCATTCAAAGTTATTACATATTCAGTCCGAGTAGGATTGATCACTGAATTCCTAGCCTTGATATATGACCTATGCCAAGCAATTGCCTCACCTTCCAAATGAATTGAAGTTACCTTGACTCTCTTATCAAAGGGAACCTCATCCATAGCAAAGAACTTATCCACTTTATACAGTCAAGTCTTCGAGTCGTGTCTAGAAAATTTAGAAAATTCTAACCTCGAATACCTAGTGAAGAAATTACCAGTAGGTGTTTGATTCCCATGATTATCCCTTCTCTCCTTTCAGGTACAACTTCAACAAAACAATCTTTGTCCTCTGATGAAGATTCAATTCTACGAGTTTCATTTCCATTCCCTTTTATGTTGAGGTTACTCCATCATCTCCTTGTCCGCCAAATTGCGCTCATTCATGCTAGTCATCTGCATCTCCATCATCTCCTTTTCCGCCATTAAATTACACCCATTCATGCTAGTCATTCCTTCCATAAGCTTCTGTAATTCCATTTGAATATGGACAAGATTTTCTCCCATTTCCTTCAATTGTTGGTCTTGACTTCTATTTTATGGTCACGATTTCGTTATTTTTAGCCATGATTTAGAGTCGAGAATCGTGTTGCTCTGATACCAATTGATGCACATAGTGCAGACAAAAGACAATAGCTCTAGGAATTGCAAGAATTCGAAGAATAGTGCGGCTAAGTCAGGGTTAAAACCGAGATAGTAGCTAGAGAAAGAGTGTTCAAGAGTAGGAGAAGTACTATTTTCATGAATGAATCCAAATGTACACAATACAATCTATATGTGGATGAATCTAAGCCAAGGATTTTCCCTTTCACTGTAACTAACTCCTAACTAATTTCCTAACTTTAAATAACTTCTGGATCCTAACTAACTTCCGGAACCATCTAACAAACTAACTGCTTTGCAACATCAGCTAAGTAATAGCCAAATAAGACTAATTCATCACTAAACATTGCAACACATAACACACAAATATCAATGTTGTAGAAAAGAAAATTGATGCTGTGGAACGCCAAAAAAATCAATTTACATCACCTTTCATATAATTTCAACATCGTAAATTAAAAAAAATATTGACATCCAGAAGAATACATCTAATAAAGTGACAGGTACGTCATCGATCTCTTCAAACATGTGAGAGGTTTCACCCTAAATTTGAAGTCCAGAAATGGTGAACTCCAGAAAAGAAAAGTGTAATTCCCTTGATCACAAGTTACCTTTCTATTTTGACTCTAAGTGAACGTAAACTAGGAAATTTATGCCAAAAGGATAAATTCCTCTTCTGAATATTATAGTTCAAATTTCCTAATTTGCGAAACGTAAACTAGGAAATTAGAAATTTATGCAAAAAGCATGACACCAAGTAAGAAGTTTCACATTTATCTTTAAATATATTTTATGTGCATACTATATATATTTTCAAGCGAACATAGCAACTTGATATATCCTCGCTGCACAGACTCTACACTACTCCTATTCCTCTAGACATTCTGCAATTCCCTGAGGGAAGATTCCCAATATGAGGTATCAATATGTCAACCCTTTTAACAAATGAATCATAAAAAATACTAACAAAATCTGCATCAGCCATAATGAAGTAACATAAGGATGTGTTACCACAGGCTGGAGGAGGAAATCCCAACGATACTTTTTGCCTTGAATAAAGATGAAAACAATGCCACCCGTAAAGATGATTACCAACAGGGGCCAACATAACTTTCTACATTATAAGGTTGGTGAAAACAATCTTCCAGGTGTTGGTAAGACTGCCTCCTTCGACGATTTCTTTTAAATTCACCTGATGTTGCATGGTCAATCCTAGCATCTGCATATCACGCCACATGAAGAAATATTACAAGTCGTCTACCTGTAAAATCAGTGGCAAAGATAAAAGGTAAGATGGTTAAATCAAGAAAGGTAGCACCCAATTAATATCCAATAACATCTGACAATGCTCCAGTTTTTCCAATTCCGTCCTCCCCCAAAACCCGAGAGTGGGTCACCCATGAAAAGTAGATGGAAAACAATTAGCAGAAGGAAAAAGGACAGAAAACTGAATACACTATCCATTAAAGCATTTTGGAGAATAGTTCCAGATTAGGAACTATAAAAACAAATTAGATGCACAATATGCAATGGGAGAAGAAAACAAGCAGCTGCATCGAAAAATCAAGCCACAAAAGAGTGCATATTCTCCTCATATTAAATTGATCTTTACCTCCGCCATTATCCTTCCAAGAGTATTCAGCAGCGCCTCCCAAATGCCATTGAGGCATTGACAAAGTATTAACTTAGCAGAACCAGAAAAATTCATTTCGAAGTCCTAGGATAACATAGGCTCTGATGAATAATTCAGCTCAACCTGCTGAACACTGGCATAGAGAAAGGAAAGACAACACCGGGAAACAAGGGATTAGTTAACTTCGAATGTACAAAGAACATCAAACTATAAATACATTCACACGAATGACAAGAGAAGAGTGCAGGAATAAAGGATAAAATATGATAATTAGAGGGATCAAAATAGCCAAGTTATTCTGGCATTATCCTCCCAATGCAGACATTTGGATTTCATTGGATTTTAGAGAGTCACCACAGATAGAAAAGTCACTTTAATAGGAGCTACCACAATAACTGCAGATAATTGGAACAAAATTAGAAAATCTTGTTTAGGACCCCCTACTCATAATTAAGGCTTTGTTTATTTTGTTTCAGAAACTTGCAAAAAAAAAAAAATGACTTAACCCTATGATAGACATCTGTGTGGTTTATCTTATTCTTCTCTTGTTCGCGCACTTCTCTCTAATTTTTCTCCCATTTATCCCATCTCCCTTCTCGTCCTGCATCAGTCGGAAGCAAAGATAGGCCAACACTAGATTATTATATGAAAAGGAAGCATTCCTCAGAATATTACTTCTCTGATCTAGCAATAAGACCTTAAAGGTTGTGTAGACTAATCAATTTTCTCCCTTTGGAGCTTCTGATGATTAGCTTATTCAAATAATTACGACACACATATAAGATATGTTAAGGTTCAAGATTAAAAATTCCATGCCAAAATATCAAACACATACCATTGCCGAAGTTTAAACATCCCAGTGCCTATCTGCATTGGTATGCCCATGATGATGCATTCGCTAACTCCTTCTATCTTATCATCCCTTCCATTTACAGATGCATTAAACAGGTGGTCGGTTGTCTTCTCAAATGAGGCTAACATCAGTACGCTATCTTTCATTTTCTGAACGCCATGTCTGGTTATTCCCAGAACTTCACCCTATGATAGAAACAAAAAAAAAGTGTCCATTAAACTTGTTAATCGGACATTAACGGAATCCAACATGTTTCTGGATGAGGAAAAAATTTCCAGGAGAACTACCTTATATGTCATCAGATCTGCTAGAAGCATCATGTGTCGCAAGTCTATTGTCATTCCATGACTTGACATGGTATAGTTAATCTCATCAATTATAGAGATCCTTGCTGCTTCAATGCCTAGTCTTTGTTGCACCTCCATTATATGATTACTCTTTGTATTACGTCCATCAACTCCGTCAATGCCCATTACGGCTAGGAGACCGGTACTGCAGAAGGAAAGAGCAAATCAGGTATCATGTGGAAGGACTTCTATTTTATAGCAAGAACTAACTGGATCATGGAGTCCCAGAAAAGAAAACCAAAAGCCCAAGCTGCTGAAAATTGAACCAAAACAGTAAGGTAGGACTGTTACTCTCTTGTAAACTTCTTCACAGGATCCTTGAAACTATATTAGATAATATTATTTTGAAATATCATTTGATTAGATGAGTTGCTAGCCTTCCAGTTAACCTCTCAATCAAACAAACAAATACAGATTTTCTGCACATACTTTATAATCCTTTCAAATCTTTTTGAATGATCTAACTGCAACAAACCAGCCACAGAAAAACTCCAAATCATGATCTCGTGATTAAAATTGTTCCATTAATTACTTTTTTCCAATTGAAAAGATAATTTTAAAGTTATTCATTATTTGGTTTTCAAAAATGTAACAGACCTAAATTTACATAGATAAATAAATATTTTACAGTGTTCCTTCTTTCTAACAACTTAAACTCTTAGATGAGGTAGGTGAGACGCTTCAATATGGTATCAGAGCCTCCAGAATCTTGGTAGAAACAGTAATTTTCATGTAACGGCCGACAGCCTTACGCTGCCTGCATAGACATAAAATGCAGCCCGCAGTTACAGTTTTTTGTCTTCTTTTCATATATTTGAGATCGTAATTGCATTTAATTTTTAAATTAGTTTGGTGTACTGTTATGATATTGAGATGTCTAAAATTATTAATTGCAAACATAGGATGTGTATGCAAGTCCCAAAGAAAAAAAAAATACCAGACAAATTTGCAACAACTTTACTGGATTTTAATGTGTATTTGTAGCCATGGACTAGTTGAATACACTATGTTTGCTTATGAATATACATTAAAAATTACAATTTACCAATTTATTTTGATAGATACAATTAGATGAATATCTAATGTTAGAGTTATAAATAATTGAAGATAATCAATTTGGGAGGGGGACCATTATCAGTCCAAGACTACCCTGGCTGAAAAGGATCTGTCCAAAAGGAGGTTAAAAAACTAAGATTGACCCCAAGTTCTAATCTACTTCACTTTAAGCAATTGTTTGAGAAGGAGGTTTCAGATTCTCTAGATTGGTGCAACGTTTTCGATAACCTAACTAGCCCTCCTCTTAGGATATTCTTTAATTTAACAAAACAGAATAAGGAAAGTGAAATAACTTTTGGAATCTCTCTTCCGGAAAGAGATAAGTTATGAGATGTTGAATACATCTAGTTATCAGAATGTTGTAGTGAATATCAGGCTTGCCACACCAAACAGAGCACAACCAAATGATGTAGAATGCGGAAGCCGTACATAAAACTTACCCTTCAACAAGCAACTCATATGTTTCTCCTTTGACATCACTCTTACGATCTCTTTCTTGTTCTTTGTTCACCACAGCCCTCTGAACCGTAGTAATACCCTGAAATCCCGACAAGATTTACAAGTTGAAGTGAACAGAGTAGTTCGGACAAAAACCCACAGATTTATTTGATTTAAGTCTTGATAATTGTCATACCTTCACAACAACAGCAGGAAGCTTATTTTTCAACCGGTGAAGTTCAAAATGCAGCTTATCTTTATTAGCCTGAGGAAAAACTTCCAGCTTCCTGTGGTTCAAAACTTTTACTTGCTGCAGCAAATAGGAATTTTACCCAATAAGATATCATTAATAGATAAGCAGCTGAACAAGAAACACAACCTTTCTCACCTGTTCTTTCAATTTTATTTTTGGGGTCTGCAAAATCGACTGCTTGACAGTATAAGCATCAATACACAGTTGTGACACCTGAATTGTCTCCATATCTAGCGTAATGGCAATTGATGCCAATCGAGACGCCATCACAATCTTTACACTCTTAGCCACCTGCATAGGAAATAAATGTTCAACTCACAAAGTACTTAGTTCAATGTCATTATGAGAGCTTCACAAATTGATCAGGGAGGTTAGGGAGGTTTGAGTGGAAGAAGATGCAGGGATCAAAATATATTGCTCTAAACAGGGCAAGGAATATTTTTAATATTATGCATAATATTTTACAGATTTTAAGTAGCTTTTCATGAACTTCATATTTTTCAGAACAAGTAAATGCTACATAAGTTATGTAGAAAGTTGAAAATGTTGCATGAGTTAGACCAAAGTTAAAACTTGAGATCTTACAGGCGTTGCTTTCGGTAGATTCAATTGAGAAGCCCAGTGTACTGGAATGTAAGGCTATTATAGGAGTCATTTGATAAAAGCTTCAGAGAAAGAAGCAGTGAAGCAATCCAACTAGGGCTCAGTTGTGTTATTATCAATGATTTAGTTGAAGATGCAAATATGAAGTAAAAAAAAAGCAACCATCTCTAGCAGCATTCATGCACAGTAAGCAGTTCAAGAACTAAGCAACTATAATATCATAAAAAGCCGGCTTAATACCTAAATTGACACCTCACTTGTCCCGGTCTGCAAAGACGGCCCCCGACTCCCGTTTTTTCCCATTTAAAGACCTATACTTGGTAAAAACACATATTTTAAACACCTTTGACCATTGTGGCTTAAAAGCATGTGAATCATGTGTTAGGAGAGCGCAAATATGAAGAAAATCATCCCTGTTATCTTTCTTTCTACTTTCTTTTTCTTTGGTTACCGCTCTCTAAACACTGCTATGCTTTCTGCTGCCATCAAAATTTAATATTTTTCTGTATTGGCCTAAAAACCAAAGGTCAAAATAATCAAATTACCAAATACTTCATGCCTCATGATCTTTCAATGTCCCCAACTCCAAATCCCATCCTTTGATTTCTGTCTGTACCACTCTTACCCAACTTGAATTTTGAAGCCAACAAGAGCAGACCGGACCTTAAAGAGTTGTAGAAGGTTGGATTCGTGATTGAAAAACAGGGATCCTGCAGGTCAACAAAGATAGCAAAATGGCTAGGAGGGGAGTGGTGGGTGTGCACAAGGAGCACTGTAGACAGGGTGGAGGTGAAGAGTATACAAGAGAGGAAGTGGTGGAGGCCTAAGTTGCTCGGACTCTTCACTTTCGATGCCGCACCCCATGTCGACATGACATGGGTGTGGGTGTGGGTGTGGGTGTGGGATCCGTACCAGATTTGGTCAACTGATTTTGGGTAACTTTGACCAAAATCGACGAAGAAATTCGTGACAGATACAATGATTTTTGAAACCAAAATAAATGCCAAGATGAAATTGAAGAAAATGGAATACCTTGTACATAGAAATTTCTATGTAAGTCCTTTTCCTTTTATCTCCTTCTCAGATTCTCCTCTTGATCAATATTTTTCTCCTTTTTCGAATACCTAGTAAGTTTTCCACATAATCTTTCATAATTTAGAAATATTTTTATAATTCTATATTTAGATATTTGAATTATTTTTAGCTAAATCCCCGACCCACACCCGTACCTAGATGCGTACCGCGGAATCTTAAAATTTAGATCATGAAAGAGCCGCCCTCTAGATTTGCACCCGTATCGGACACCCGCACCTAAGTCCAAGTAACTTAGGTGGAGGCAATATGATCAGTAGTGGCAGTGGTGGTAAGGCACTGAGGGTGGAGGTGAGTAAGAGGTGGAGGCCTGGTGCTGCTGGGATGCCCCGCTTGAGGGCACGGCCAGTGATAAATGTGGAGGAGATGAGGACGTAGAGAAGGTACAAAGGAGATAAGGTCGTCAAGGGAGTGGTGGTTGGAGTTAGCGAATAAAGAGGCAGTCAAGGTGAAGGAGAGGAATGGTTTCCAGATGAATGTGTTGCCAATTACAGTATGCCTTGACGTGTCATTTTTTTGTCTGTGACGTGTCAAAAAGTTACACGATATGTATAACACATAAGAGTGATTGACAGATACACGCTATTTCTATTTTCAGAAAAGTTTGAAGTGTGTTTTTACCAAGTACAGGTGTTTAAACGGAAAAAACGGAACGTAGGGGCCAGCTTTGCAAAATGGGATAAAAGTTGAGGTGTCAACTGAGGCAATAAGTCTAAAAAGATTTAGCAAATACAATTAACTTACCTGTCCCAAAAGAGTTTTCTCAATGCGGGCTTTAATCATCCTTGCTGCAGTTAAATTAGCAGCAGACAGAAGTTTTGCAGTAATAATAGGAGTATTGATCTTTTTTGCTGCATTTATAATTTCTTTTATTCGAGGAACTCCAAGTGTAACGTCTACCAAAGAGTTAAGGAAACAGGATAATATGATAAAAACCCATCTAGACTATCCAAAAAAGCCAACTTGAAGATGCAAATTTAAGCTCCAAATAAACAAGGATACTCATGCTTGCAACTCCAGCAAAGTGAAAGGTTTTCAATGTCATCTGTGTCCCAGGTTCCCCAATACTCTGAGCTCCAATTGCACCAATTGCAGTTCCGGATTCTAGTCTTTTCAGGTGATAGCGAGAGATGCACATGTTGAGGAACACCTACAAACAAGCAAGGCAAAATAAAAACCCACACATCGCACAGTGCTATTAGTAACTTTATAGCTTGGGGAAATTACAGATACTTTTTCTTTTTAAGTAGAAAAAATTTATCTCTTAGTTTATCCTTTCTTTCTTTTCCTAAATTTCCCGTTGAAATTATTTACTCAACGAAGTACAGCTCGTAGGTCTCGTAACCTATTTGATACCCAGCAGTTCCTAGAATACCGGACACAGATTCATGTCAATTTTTGCTATATCTTTATTTCAAGTCCTACTACAGGGGATATCATAGAATTATTCCTTGATTCCAATTTAAATGATTTTGGCTAGCAGAACAGTTAATATAGGATAACATTCTCGACTTTACATGGAGGGAGCTAGGATTTTAAAAATACTGACAGAAAAAGTGCAACATAAGATAGTTTACAGCAAATGTGACACATCAAGGTCAATAACCGCTTTGCTCTAATTAGCCGACACTCTTTCTAATTTTGGACTTCCCGAAATATCTGACACACTTCAACTAAAAAGACTCTTGTATATGACTTCCAAAATTTGAAGAATTCATATTCATTTACCTATTAGACTTTAACTTTGATTTTTCCTGTTACGGGGCTTACTTTTTTTTAATTTGAAACTAAGACACAAATTCATTTAAAAGAGAAACATTTTCCGAAATAGAGAACTAAAATCTACTTGGTTAGCATTTGAGACATATCATCAAACACTTATTCCCGTGATCCAGTTAAACTTGAATTTAGTATTCACAATTAAGCAAGATAGCTTGTTAGATACTTCAGACAAATTAGTTTATGAAACTTTTGATTGAAAATAAATTACTTCCTCTGTCTCATTTTGTTTTATGCAAATCTTTACACTAGTCAAAATTGTATCGCCTTTACAGTATGTGAATCAGAACAGTTATATTCTGTTTCACATACTTCATATTTTTATCATTCAAGGGCACAAAGAACTTTTGAATCCATATATTTTGTTATATTAGTGCTTGATGCAAATAAAAGTTAATTGAATCCACTTGGGAAAGCAAATAATGCCACATACAATGGTTAGATTGAAGTATATAAAGTTTCCACTAAGGAGAAACAAAGATTTAATTCTTGCTTTTTCTAGCTATTTATTTAATTTATACTTGGCCAATCAGAAAACTTCTATCAATAATATAGTAGCCATAAGAATTTAAAGTGTAGCAGTAATAGAAAACATGTCATATTGAACTCCTGACAAGATAATAAGCTACATCTGAATAACTATTTGGCATCATACTCAATGACATTAGTTTTTGAAGATACCTTCACATCTTAAAGGATAACCAATACTCCCTCCGTTTCAATTTAGATGATGTAGCTTGACTTGGCACAAAGTTTAAGAAAAAAAAAAGATTTTTGAAATATGTGGTGCTAAAAGTTTAAGGGGGAAAAGCTTTGTGGGACTATGATATTTGTGTGGCTATAAAAGCTTCTCATTAAGGGTAAAGTGAGTAAAATAAAAAGTTTAAAAGTTAAATTGTTTCTAAATATAGAAATGTGTCATTCTTCTTGGGACGAACTAATATGAAAAGTATGTCATTAAATTGAAACAGAGGGAGTATATATGAAGGGAAAAAATCAGGTTGGAGCAAGGAATTACCCAAAAATCCTCGAGAACGGCAAAAAGAAACTTCGAAATCTATTTACCTGTAGTTGCTTCTTTGTAATACCAGATATGTTTAATGCAATGTTTTCAAGATATTCACGGTCACCCCCTGCATACTGCTCTCCATCCAATAAGAGGGCTTCCCGTAATCTCTTCAAGGTTTCAGCTAAATTTTTAATCAGAAAATCTGATAATGAAGCCCGGAATGCCTCTGAGCACCCCCCTTCAGGACTCATATCATGATATGAGAGCCTTTCATTGACCATCTCGCAGATTTCTGAGTAAGACAAACTCTTCTCACCTCTAGGAGGACACGTTGCCTGTAAATAGAAATTATTGTCAAAATTTTCTAACATTCGTAAAACTGTTGAGAATTCTAGTAAAAAATTGAAGCTCATACCTTAACTTTCATAAATAATCTGCTAAAGTTCAGAGGACGGCCTTTTTTCTCTTCCATCTGTGAAGGATCCATGCCATCATCACCATACATGAACTGAATTATACTTGCGCTGGCATTTCGTACAGTGTTGTCATAATAAACAGCAAGGTCCTCTAAAGCTTTCATAAGTCGACGAGACATGTATCCGGTGTCAGCAGTTTTAACCTGTGACGATCGAAATGGATGAACATCCAACACTGGCAAAACTTTAGCCTTGACACTTAAAAGGAAGACATCAGCAAGAATCTGTGGGATCCGGACATAATCTATGTTACATGCACTCTCATATCTGATACCTGTGTTAAGCATCCGATGCGAGTTTGTGCAATATTTTTGTTAATTTTTAGTGCATTTCAAAAAAATCTACGAGTATCCGCACTTATATCACACCAGTTCCATACAAGTATGTCAAGGCAGACAAATGAAGAATTCAGGTAAAAATATCTAATGTCGAATGAGAAATAAATAGTAACACCATCAAATAAGTCGAAAGAGGAAATCCATACTGCCGTATCAACAAGGCCTTCTCTTCCTCCCATTGTGTGAAAAAAGAACTCAGTTGCTGACAAACCGTCAAAAAAGGAATGAGCTACAAACCCTTTAGCCTGGACCAAAAACATAACTGTAATCAGCATCCACGGGCGTACATACAAGCAATTTGTACAATTGAGTGCACAAGTAACATCAATAATTACTTTAAGCATCTCTTCCTTAAAATAACATAACTGCAATTGATGAATCTGAATAAACCATTTTAAAAGCAGTTGACACAACCATAAAAGCACCTTCCTACTTACTCACATGCAGCATAAAGTATTTGTCCTTCTCTCAACCCAGTCATACCAAGCTTCTGAGCAATTAATGTTCTCCATGATGTCATATAAGTTATTCCCACCTCTCCGTCATTATATCTCAGTTTTTAACCAATCACTTAAAAAGGGATTGAATAAAACAAAAAAAGATCAAAATCTGAAAAGGAATGTCTTACCAGGAAACTACAAAGAAATTGGTCTTCCATTTGACACCTATAAATAGGTGTCTTATAATCATCAAATCATCAAAACCATCGAAGCATCTGCTTCTCTCTCTTATTTTTATATCATCAATACTTAACCTATGTGAAGTAAACCATCCTCTCCCTTTCCCATTCCTGGAACCAAAGATAGTGCACCACATGACCACTTAGACCTACATATAATGGCTTATCAAAGGAAATAATTCTGGGATCTCACTGTAGAAACAGCCATGACATGGAGAGCCCATCTACCCCCACTGCAGAACATGGTAAATGTGCCTAGTCCCTAGGATACGTCTTCCCCATAGCCCCACCAAAGAAATGTTGTTCTTCCCACAACAGATGGCTGCCAGCAAAGAATGTGTTCCTTCGTCAAATTCAGAATCATCCTTATGTGTTCAAAAGCACCGCATTTATCCGCTCTTATTAGGTTTCCAGTTCATTACCATTTCTTCAGCCAACTCAAAGTAACTATAATATACGAGAGGAAATTGAGCGGGGTCCGGGGAAGGGCCGGACTACAAGGCTCTATTGTATGCAACTTAATAAATTTAATTGAAAAGATTGAACAAAAAATAAGTGAACACAGTTATGACAAGAATAGGAGGATGTTCTCAGGGATCCCACCTAACCTACTACCAGTATAGGTAGGCGTACAAGAAAAGACCTTGAGCTCTTGTCGGAAGATCGATGACTAAAGATCCAGAGAATAACAAATAAACTGATAATGTAACATGAAGTACTTACAGCTGGAAACTTTGATTTGGTAGGAAAATGAGGAAGACTTCGATCTATGAATCCATCAGGAGCACGACGACCGCCAACGGACTGCTGACCAACACATGCAATCATCTGGCTTATGTTAATTGGGGATCCTTTTGAACCACACTGTGACATGATCAGAGGACTATTCCTCCAATGTAGTGCTTTCATACAGATCTGTAAAAAATTTCATATGTAGGCAAATTTGCTCCATCATCCCGTATCAAAATGTGACATTATGAGTTAATAACTAAACATCACAACAACTATATCTCTGGGAGAAAGGTACAAGAGGAAAGAAAGAGACTGCAAAGAAGCATGCCTCCTAACTCTAAATTTATTTGATGCAGGCGTTGGATGCAAATGACCACTCAATTTTTTTTCCAAAGATTTGGTGGGATCTTAAAGCGACGATTTGCTTTAAGGAAGAAAATTCTCATCACAAGTTGGCACTATCACTGACTGGGCTTCTTTGATGCAAGGAGACATTGTTCTCCAGGTAAAGAACATGAATATAATGTATAAATCCACATATAATTGTCCACAATTTGATTAAATCATAAAATGGTTTGTGCAATTTGGCAAGGGTTTTTCTAATTTGACAAAATTTTGATAGAAGACCGCGAAGAGGCGCCAAAAAAAACTATGGAAACATAAGGTCTTAGGACAGTAGATTTTGCGGGGGCTGCTTTTTGAGGATTATGTCTAAATTAGGTCCCTAGATTTTGAAGGCTTTGATGCACACAGGTTTTCCTACACTTTATATGGGTAGGGAGTAGCCACAACTCTTTAATTGATGAATTGAACTTTAAAATCATCAGATATGGTTTATTCAGATTGACTTATGGTGATCCGTTCGAGCTGCTGTTTACATGATGAGCACTTCAGCCAGCAGCCAAACGTAACTCTTTGCCTTCTATACTTACTATTTCACTTTCACACGTTTAGCACTTCACTCGGTCTTGAAGTTTTAAATGTTTGTATATTGTGGCTAAGGAAGGGGAGCCTTGGAGCAAAGGTAAAGTTGTCTCCGTGTGACATATAGGTCACAGGTTCGAGCCGTGGAATCAGCCACTGATGTTTGCATCACGGTAGGCATCCTATATTACACCCCTCTAGATACGGCCCTTCCCCGGACCCTGCGTAAACGACAGATGTTTCGTGCATCGGGCTGCCCTTTTTTTAAATATTGTTGCTAAGCTCTCCTTGTCCATGCTTTCCCTCCTTTTATCTGTCAGGGAAGCTAGGAAGAGATCAAAGACATGAAGGTTCTAGTAGCAAGAGAGAGCTCACAAGCAGTAAACCTGTTATGATAGATAAGATCCCCACAAATGACGACTGTTAGTTGGAAACAGGCAGCATATGAAAAGATAAGTTGTTCTTACTTTTCCTATGTCGTCACGAACTTTATTCAACGACATAGTTACTTCAGCCTCCAGAGTCTGGGCAGCATCACAGCCTGGTTGCACGGCAAGCTTTCCTTCATTAAATTGTTGAATACGATCTTCACATTTCTTGTAATTTTGATGAATCTCTTCTAGCTTTTGCTTAACTAAGTTTTCCCCAGGTGTGACATCATCAATCCCTATAGAAAATCCATGATTACCAATCCACCGAGCACTAGCAAGACACAAACAGAGATAAGTTCAGTGTTTGTAATGAAGAAAAGCGCAACAAAACGATAAGGTCCATGGTGCTGAAGCGAAAAGGTTGATGTGAAAATGCATGCTTGTTTGAAATGGGCGCACAATTTGCTGAAAATTCAAAAACACCAAAAGCGTATGAACTTAGTGCTACAATAGCCAACTTGTAATCGAGGGTTTCAATGTTCAAGCAGCATCAGAGCTTATCGCCGAGAATCTCCAACCGGTGAAAATGCCGTCACAAAGACATATATGATTAAGAAACTGGCGAAGAAGCAGAGGCAAAACAGGCCCATTCCTTACTGGAGCCGTATGAGGACTGACAACACTATCAGGTACAATGCTATGCACAGGCACTGGCGTAGAACCAAGCTAGGGTTTTAAGGTGGAAGACCCGTGCTTTATTTATGATTTTAATGAAAAAAATACTTGTCGGATTATGTCGTTTCATTTTATATGAGCTTATGCTGTGATGAAACATGATGTGTTTTAATTTCAATGAAGTCTATATATTGAATGAGAAAAAAGACAACTTGCAATCAGAATAACTAATTTCAGCATCAATATTGGTGAAAGAGACTTTTTAAGCTTAAATAGACAAGAAATCACAAAAAGAAAATTTCCCATTCACCTGCTATAACCTAATGGCAACCGTAAAGAAGTTTCAATTTTATGTGAACCAGAACCACCCTTGTAAAAGTGCTGATCAATTTTTTACAAAATTGGGTACACAAACTGGAATGCATCACATAGTCCATTGGTGGCCCCAACTCTGGGAACTATCCGTAGCATTTTTGGTATGTACTACGTGATGTCTTTATCAGGTAAAGAGTTATTTTGCTGCTGGGACGGAAGAAAGATCAAGATAGGACTAAGGGTAAAAGAAAACAAAGGGGGATTCAAAAGAACAACTTGTATTGATTGGACACTAAGGAATGAAAGGAATAGGAGATGTTTTAAGAGGAAGGATATGCCTTGTTTACCTTATAACTGAATGTCCTAGCATGCGAGCCCTCTGGTGTAGTATATGATGAATACAGATTGATAGATTTCATAGACTCCTTACACAAGAAAGCAGCTTTTGTAAGAAAGATCAGTTTCTAATGACCAGCATTATTTCTTTGATAACCAATGACCAGCATTATCAGAGTGCTTGGCTTTTGGGTTATCAATGAAAACTTATGCTTAGCTTCAAAAAATAAACTTGGAAATGTCAGCACTCAATATCTAGTATCATCTGTTTCCTTGGTAGAGACTAGAGAGGGACAATACAGTTGAACATGGGCTTGATCAGTGAAAAAAAATATGGTTGACACATTGACAGCAAAGAAAAACGATATCAGGTTGATAAGGGATCTAAATACTAAATCAACATGTCATCAATGAATAGCTACGCTCCAGAAACACCTCAAGGCAACAAAAGCCAAAGATGACAAAATGCGGATAAGAAAACATCAGGGACAAGAGTTGGAAGTGAAGGAAAGAAAATGGAAAGAGCACTGAAAGAGCAAAACTATAATTAAGAAAAATGGAAAGGAAGGGCACGTCAGAGGAAAACTCTGAAAAGGAAGGAACCAAGGGACAAGCAATGCTGAGAGGTTCTCTAATAGATCCTTGTGAAAATCATTATTTCAGGTCACAAATCAATTGATGAGCCTTAACATTTGCGGGCAGAACATATAAGCAGAATTCTAGTTAGTTAATATATCAAGAATAAAGGTCAACGTCTGCCAAAGCCATCACTTTTTTTCTGATAAGGTAAAGTTTTATTAATGAAGGTACCAAGATGGTACAATTACACCAGACCAAAAACTGCCATAATAAGTTTCAACAACAAATCAACTATCTCCTCTAAGAAATCTATGTATTGTTCTAGATTTTTCATAACACTCCTTTGACACCAAAAAAACAAATTCAAAAGACATCTATTTTTAATCCGGGATACATGTTGTCTTATCCCTTAAAAAAGCAAATCCTGTTTCTCTCCAACCATATTGTCCATAAGACACAAAGGGGTATTGTTCTCCACATTGCCTGCCGACTTCTTGCCACTTTTTGATGTTGACATGTCTTCAACGGACTTTTACATTTTGTGGCATAACCCATTTAATATCATACAAATCAAGGAATAGC
This sequence comes from Nicotiana paniculata, assembly GCA_005239505.1. Classification (NCBI taxonomy): domain Eukaryota; kingdom Viridiplantae; phylum Streptophyta; class Magnoliopsida; order Solanales; family Solanaceae; genus Nicotiana; species Nicotiana paniculata. The sequence continues at coordinate 49,728 of MDKI01190703.1, forward strand.
TACCAACCCTGTCTTGCCACTTAATGAATGAGGAGTTGATTGACTGTTTCTAATTCTTCTTCACACATATAGCATCTATTAATTAAAATAGTTCCTCTTCTGGATATTATCCTGAGTTAAACAAGCTTCCTTTGTTGCCACCCACCCAAAACATGCTACTTTAAGAAGAGCCTTTCATTTCCATATTGCTTTCCATGGCCAATCAGATTCATACCTCCCTTGTTGCTTCTGTAAAAGAGTATAACCTCTGCTAACTGTGAATTTCCCATCATTGCTTGCTGCCGAATAATTGAATCTCTCCTATTGCTGTCCAAACTGGCACTGTCCAGCAATTGCATTAACTGAGCGAATTCATCTACTTCCAAGTCATTAAGACCCCTCCTGAAAATCAACTGCCCAGCCATTATTTGAGTAAAAGTTTGCTACCTTCCCATTCTTGTCAGTGGAGCATCGATATAAAACTGGAGAAATTTTGATTTGAAACTTTCATTCCCCATCCATACATCAATGATCAATCCAGAATTGGATATTATTACCATTCCCCAGCTTCAACTTTACAAACTGACTATATTCATTCCATGGACTACTGATAGTGCTCCAAACTCCCCCTTCAGGAGAGGATTGAACTGCACGAGGAGTCCAAAAATCCTTCCTGCCACATTTGACATCTATGAGTTGTTTCCATTACCTATTGCTTTCATGATTATATCTCCAAAGCCACTTAAATAATAGGCTTTTTTTGTGCAGCCTTAAATTCCTTACACCCAAACCTTCTCCTTTTATTCCTTTCATCACTTCCTTCCACTTAACCAAGTGGAGCTTCCTTCTATCAGCATTACCTTCCCAAAGGAATTTATTTCGCATAGTATTCAATTTTTCCTCCACTGTTGTTGGCATTCTTATTATTGACATCAAATAAGTAGGCATACCATCCAATACATCGTTAACCAGTGTAAGTCTTCCCTCAAATGACAAGTGCCGTTTCTTCCATGGAACAAGTTTACTCCAACACCTTAGAACTCCCTGCCACATCTTCTGGTCATTCTTTTTAGCTCCTAAAGGCAGGCCTAAGTAAGCCGTAGGGAGCTGCTCCACCTTAAACCAATAATGTCTGCCAAATCACCAGTGCAATGTTCTGCATTAATACTGAACACATTACTCTTCGCCAAGTTCACTGTAAATACTGAGACAGCTTCAAAAGCTAATAGAACTCCTCTAAGATGTAAGATTTGATCTATCTCAGCTTCACACAAAATCAAAGTATCATTTGCATAAAGCATGTGTGAGATTGGAAGTCTTCTCCCTCACTTCTTCTACACTTAAACCCTCTGATCCATCCCAATTTTTCTGCTTTTTGAAGCAGGATGCTTAGAATCTCCGTCATCAGCAAGAACAGATAAGGAGACAAAGGATCCCGCTGCCTTGGCCCCCTGTAATACTTGAAGTAACCTTGAGAACATCCATTAATCAGGACAGAAAAGTTAACTGTGGATACCCATGGGAGCATGGAGGGGTAGTGAGGACGCGAGTTGTATGTGGACTTTGACAGGGAACTGCATTAGGGAAGCTGCTAGAGTGGTGCTAGGGGTCTCGAAAGGTTACTCTGGAGGTCACAACGGGGATTGATGGTGGAATGGAGAGGTCCAAAGAAAGGTAGAAGCCAAGAAAGCGCCGTACTTGAAACTGGTGGAGGGCAAGGACGAAGAGGAGAAGAGGACGAACAGGGAGTGGTACAAGAGGCTAAGTTGGCCGTTATGGCGGCTAAAATGGCAGCATTTGGACGTTTGTACGAAGAACTTAGTGACAAGGGTGGAGATAAGAAGCGGTACAGGCTAGCCAACGTGAGAGAAAGGAAGGTCGGTGACCTGGATCAGGTGAAGTACATCAAAGATGAGGACGGCAGAGTATTGATAGATGATGCGCATATTAGACATAGATGGCAGACATACTTCCATAAACTCCTAAATGAAGAGGGGGATAAGGGTATTGTGTTGGATGATTTGGAGCACTTTGAGAGTCGTCGTGACTTTGGTTTTTGTAGGCGTATCAAAATGGGGGGAGGGGGGGGGGGGGGGGGGGGGGGGGGGCGTAAGATGTGCAGGGGAAGAGCGACTGAGCCAGATGAAATTTCGGTAGAATTTTGGAAGAGAGCATGGGTAAAGCTGGTTTGGAATGACTCACTAGGTTGTTTAACAGCATCTTTAGACGAAGAAAATGCCTGAGGAATGGAGGTGGAGTACGATGATTCCGGTGTATAAGAATAAGGGAGATATCCAAATTTGTAACAACTATAGGGGTATCAAGCTGCTGAGCCACACTATGAAAATCTGGGAGAGAGTGGTGGAGGCGAGGGTGAGGAAGAGCGTGTCTGTTTCCGAAAACCAGTTCGGATTCATGTCGGGACGTTCGACTACGGAAGCCATTCACCTTCTAAGGAGGTTGGTGGAGCAGTATAGGGAGGGGAAGAGAGACTTACAAATGGTGTTCATTGATTCAAAGAAAGCATACGACAAAGAGGTGTTTGGAGGCTAGGGGTCTTCCGGTGGCTTACACTAAGGTTATTAAGAACATGTATGATGGATTTAAGACACGGATGAGGACCATGGGGGGGGAGGGATTCGGACCACTTTCCAATTCTGATGGAGTTGCACCAGGGGTCGACTCTTAGCCCATTCTTATTTGCCTTGGCGATGGACGCACCGACGCGCCACATTCAAGGGAAGGTGAAATGGTGTGTGTTATTTGCTGATGATATTCAACTGATTGACGAGACGAGAGGCGGTGTTAACGCGAGAGTGAAGGTTTGGAGACAGACCTTGGAGTCTAAAGGTTTCAAGTTGAGTAGGACCAAGACTGAGTACTTGGAGTGCAAGTTCGATGATGAAAGTGATGGTGCAGACGTAGACGTGAGGCTTGATACACAAGTCATCCCTAAGAGAGTTAGTTTCAAGTACCTTGGGTTTATTATATGGGGAGATTGATGAGGATGTTACTCATCGTATTGGAACGGGGTGGAAGAGATTGAGACTCGCATCCGATGTTTTATGTAATAAGAATGTGCCACCTAAACTTAAGAGTAAATTTTACAGCGTGGTTGTCAGACCTACCATATTGTGCGGAGCAGAGTGTTGGCCAGTCAAGAACTCTCATGTCCAGCAGATGAAAGTAGCGAAAATGAGGATGTTGAGATGGACGTGGGACATACCGGAATTGATAAGATTAGAAATAAAGATATTCGGGACAGGGTAGGAGTAGCCTTGGTGAAGGACAAGATGCGGAAAGTCAGGCTTAGGTGGTTTGGGCATATGAAGAGGAGAAGCACAGATGCTCCAGTGAGTAGGTGTGAGGTTGGCCTCAGGTGGTCTGAAGAGGGGTAAAGTTAAGCCAAAGAAGTACTGGGGAGAGGTAATTAGGCCGGACTTGGCGTTGATTCAGCTCACTGAGGACATGATCATTGATAGGAAGGTGTGGAGGTCGAGAATTAGGGTAGAAGGTTAGTAGGTAGTCGAGTGTGTGTCTTCCCCAGACCGGTAGTAGTAGTAGTTAGCCTTGTATTCGGTTATTGACAGTCTTGATTACTACATGTTTTCTTATTATATTGTTGTCGATACTGCTTGTTTTCTTATTATCTTGTTGTTGGTATTGATGGTTGTTACTGCTTTCTTTTTCTTTCCTTGAGCCGGGGATCTATCGGAACTCTCTACCCTCAAGATAGGGGTAAGGTCTGCGTACACACTACCCTCCTCAGACCTCACTCGTGGGATTATACTGGTTTGTTGTTGTTATTGTTGTATCCACCTTTCACCAAAGTCCATTTGCTTCAAGAGATATAGTAAACATGACCAATTAACATGGTCATATGCTTTCAAAATCTAGCTTGCAAACCACTCCTTTGATCTTTCTTTTGAAATTTGAATAGATACTCCAAGCATTCATTTGCTACCATAGCAGCATCAACAATTTGCCTGCCTTTTACAAAGGCATTCTGATTATCTGATACCAGCTTCCCAATCACCTTTTTCAGTCTTTCAGCCATCAGCTTTGCAATTATTTTGTAAACACTACTAGAGTAAGACCTATATGAAATAATTGAGTAGAACCATGATGGTATCTCAGGATTCAATCGCAACAAGGTATTCCTCTTGAACAGAACAATTTTAGTGTTACAGAATGTGTATATATACAACTTTGATACAACCTAGCATCCTTGGACAGGCTTACTTGAGACAAAAAAGTGCTTGACTAACTTAATTCAAGAATATTTGAACTTAAAATGCTATATATTAACTTCTATGTGTTGACAGTGTTAATCATAAAATCCAGAAAGATCAAGTTTCTTCTAACATTGGATATCATAAAACATTCAGAGCTTCAATTTTGCAAGGCAAACAATCTTGTTGCTTCCCTTGGAGAATTTCTTAAGCTTCATTAAGTTAGCAATAATAATTCAGTTGCACTAAAGAACTACACTCCTTTTAATATTTCAAGCATTCAAAATGATAAGAACAAACACAAGGAAGCTAGTTGACTAATATCAACGAACGGAAAACCCTAAACTGAAATAATTGCCACTAATTTTTGTGCATAATGCATCTCTGCTGCACTCTTTAAAAGCTATCTTACTCTAATCCTTTATTCTCTTTGACCTCCTAGACTTAAAGGCAAGTTCTACAGAGTGATGGTTAGGCCGACTATGTTGTATGGGGCTGAGTGTTGGCCCGTCAAGAAGTCTATGTCCAAAAAATGAACGTAGCTGAAATGAGAAGGTTGAGATGGATTTGTGGGCCTACCAGGTTAGACAAGACTAGGAACGAAGTTATTAGGGACATGGTGGGAGTGACCCCTGTGGAGGACAAGTTGCGAGAATCGAGGTTGAGATGGTTCGGACATGTGAAAAGGCGAGACATAGCTGTCCCGGTTAGGAGGTGCGAGAGGTTGAACATGGCGGGTCTGAGGAAGGGTAGGGTAGGCCTAAGAAGTACTTGGGTAAGGTGATTAGGCAGGACATGCCACTGCTTCAGCTTACCGAGGACATGACCCTCAATAGGAAGGTGTGGAGGACGAGTATTAGGGTGGAAGGTTGACAATTAGTCGTGAGTCGCTCCTAGGCTTGCCTGTTTTACTAGTTCTATTGTTGTATTTTCTTATTCATGTTTCGTATTCATACATGTTGTGTTATTTGCTTCCATTACCCTGCTATCTTGTTGTTGCAATTGTTTGTTGCTTTAGTTTCACTGTTCCTTGAGCCGAGGGTCTTCCGGAAACAGCATCTCTATCTTCGTAAGGTAGGGGTAAGTTTGCGTACACACTACCCTCCCCGGACCCCACTTGCGGGATTACACTAGGTTTTTTGTTGTTGTTGTTCCTTTGACCTACTAGTGCTAGCCTAGACGCTCCAAATCCTTAACATACACAGTAAACTTGCTAAAATCAATCACAGCAACAACCCTTATTAGACATTCATATCCAACTACAAGTAAGAAGGGAAAAAGTGCGTTGCATTTGATCTTAGTCCGTGAAATTGAAATCCTGTAATCATTTATTTTCATCTAAAAGTCTAAATACCAACTACAAAGCTGAAGTATGAAGTACACTTCTCTAATGTCAGCATACAAAATTAACTTCAGTTGACAGCAAATGCAGAAGTAAATGGCTGATCTGAATCTAACTAGTGTACCTTAACTTTGCAAGCCGATTCATGCATGTTGCAGCAGCATGTGACTTGTAGTCCCTCAACAGAACAGAGTATAGACCATCCTTATTTCCATTTCCTGTTGTCATCTCACACAAATAACAACTACTGTCACTCATTATTGATTACGGTCTTGAAATCCAAAAAAGGAACAGACCATAAGTTAAAAGGGCAATACACATGAGAACCCCTTCCAATGTAAGCAATCAAAGGGTACGAAAAAAGATATAAAGGCTGTGCCATAGCAACATTAGTGCATAAGCAGGTGGCCTTTTACACATGTACCTCGTGAGGGGAATCAACAAAATCAAATTATATGGCAAATAATATAAAAATCGTGTCAGGTTCGATTAAATGGGCACTAAAGGTAAACTGACCTAATGTAGCCTTCCCGAGTTGCCCGCTGATCAGTTCACTATTACGGAAATACACAAATCCATCACTTGGGCACATTGTTTCCCCTTTCCCGCTGTAACTCTTTTCTGTGACTGTTAGATTTACATACACTCTCATCTTTGAATATGGACGCAGCAGCACACCAAAGAGTTGTTTCCCAGTCCAAAGCTCAACCGGCTGTGAAAAGCCATCTCAGTCATTTGAAGATCCAAAGACAAGACAAACAGTAAATTCAACTAGCTTCAGCACGTAAAGAAAGATGGAAACAAAACTCAACCAAACCATACCTACTAATAAAAAAAAGAAGGGTGTGCACTGTGATTTTGGTTAGTGTTAATATGCATATTTCAATCAAATTCAAATATCTAGGAAGAAAGATGACTTGTTGCTTTCGCCAAAAAGCTTCAAAGATCAAAATTTTCAATCAAATGATATTTTTGAATTTTCGCAGTAACATAAAAGGAGGTCAAATGTCACTAATAGTTTCCTTAATTAGGGCAACTACCCTCTTCGCTAACTCTATGTTGCCAAAGAATAAAATAAACTAAACAATATAAAGAAAATACGGAAAGTAATTGTTGAAACAACTGTCCCCCATCCTTCTCTAAGCACCTCTCTCGAGAACCACATCCCCAATACCCTCCTCCCCCCACCCACCACCACCCCTCCCCCAATTTCCTTTTCTTCCTCTTGATTACACACTTATCTACTACTCCTTGGGCTAACATAATCTCCCTCCCTCCCTCCCTCTGAGAGAGAGAGCGCATTAGGGCAAAAGAAAGTATGGCCATCTATGGACCATTCCACCCACAAATCCGACGCATACAAGCCCTCATGAGACACAGGACAAAGACCTAATTCCAGAGTACTACTTTATGATGAACTACAAAGGCCTCACTCGCTTCTTTACTGACAGATGGAAAGAGGCACCAGCGCATACTTGCAAAAGCAAAAAAGTGGAAACCTGCTGATGGTGTGGGTAAGGAAGCCCCATAACCAGCAAATTCCTAAAAAGCTGTTGCCATAATGAGTCTACAATAGCCTCACTGTTATATCTTTACTGAAAAATACACAGAGGTAACTAGTAACTACACATGCTTGCAAAAGCTAAAAGGTGCTAGTCTGCTTATGCTGTGTTAAGGCAGCCCCAAGACCAGCCAAAAAAAATAAAAGAAAACAAAAAGTTCATTGCCAGACTTTCTGATTCCTTGCACACCCTTTCCACAACCCACTACACTGCCTTCTCTTCTCAGCAGATTGGGAGTGTCAATTTTTTTACAACCCCTTAGGAAACATATATTTTCCTCAGAAAAACATGTTAAAGACCTGTTGATCACCAAGCCAGCATTCCCTATCAGCATTTTCCAAAGTAAAGACGTCCACACTTCCAGGGACTAACGTAGTCGCAAAAACTAAAAACATGGACAACAGATGAGAAATAAGGGAAGAGATTGAAGAATGCATGAAGACAAGTTTTCTATGCATATATGTTTTTATAGACTTTATAAACAATGCTTAAAAGCATTCTTCCAATGTAAGAGTATATACGCGACCAGCATTCTAATTGTAGAAGTGTGTGACCATTTGATGCAAAATGAAAAGGCCAAGAATCCAAAAAATTCAAGAAGCCAAGAATCCATTCAAGATTAGGATTTCTTTTCCTTAAAGATTAGGATTTCTTATTTCTTGTATCCTAGTAATTTAATTCTTATTTTAGTAGGATTATACTTATGGTTCTAGTCAAACTAGGATTGTTAGTCAATATCCCATCTTTACTAGAATACCTTTTCCTATTTTAGTTACAATAGGTTTTTCTTAACCATACTCTTATTCTAGTTCAATTAGGATTAGTTTTCCTTAACCTCATCAACTATACCCATTGTAAGGCCTATTTAAAGGGCTCAATATGCTGAAAATGAACATTGGTGAATAGTTTCTTTGAGCATTAGCTTCAAAAACGTGATTGACTCTTTTGTTTCCTCTTCTTTGCTCTTATTCAACAGTTCTTGCAATCTTGTGGGATTGAGGAACGTGTGGGTGAGGTTTCTTTTCATCTTACATTCTTCTAAGTGAGTTTGAAGAACGCCTTCGCTAGTTTTGTGAAAAACTTTAGCGGGGTGCTTTTGCTTCTCTCTTCTTTGTGCTTGAGAGGTGCAAAACCTCGAAAATGCATCACCATCTCATCTAACAGCTTAAGCTATTAGAGAGAACACACTTTATTTACTTAATTGTCTCTTCGCACGCCCCCTCTGCAGGCTTCATTCATATTTTCATTGGCCAAGCACATGGAAATTCATTCTGGCAGTGAGACTCGAACCTATGACTGCTCTGATACCATATTGAAGTGTGTAACCATCTCATCTAAAAGCTCAAGCTATTAGAGACAGCACACTTTATTTACTTAATTGTCTCTTCAACACTAACGTAAAGACAATAAAAAAGATATCAACTGAACGGAAAAAGGAATTACTTGGAAGAAAACCTAAAATTCTGAAATTTAAAAAATGCAAATTGCACATCCATATGCCTAATACTTGTATATTTGATTAATTCTTGATAATCACTGCAGTTCACATGTCGAACTATGCAATTGCTACTTTAGAATTTTCAAAGTTCTGTGAAAACACTTCATTGGCTTGTGAAACCTTATGTCTGATCAATCATCAAGCAAGTTGGAAAACATGAAAGGAGCACTAGAGGAATAGAAAGAGGATCAAAGAAGAATGTTTGAAAATGATAACTTCATCAATTAGGCAGCAAACAGAAGTAAAAGTTCACAAACTCTTTCGTAGTTACCAACCTTAATCAGTGCTGGAGTTGGTAAATCTATAGGATCCATTCCGTCGCCCATATATGAGCATATAAGTGAAAAGGAAGCACGATCATAGAATGTGTCCTTCCTCGTGATGAGAAAGGAAGACGTCAAAAAATCCTGGGTAGAAGCAACCAAAATTTCTCCACTCTTCGGAGTGCATAAATTGTTTTGAACCTGCATTACCATCACAAACACTTGAAGGAGAAAACTAATGCAGGGACAAGCAAAGAACAGGTTCGATATTTCTTCATAGCCTGTTTTGGTCATAGTTAGAGGATACCTACATAATTTCTGCCACATTTTTGCCACAAAATATCATGAAAAAGAAACTACTTTGTGAAACTAGTTAGAGTTTTGAAGTTCTGCCTTTTTAAGTTTCCAATTATAATTTTAAGGAATTTCTTTTATTACTAATTATCAGGAAACTTTCTAACCGAAAAGTAAGATTACTAAAGCATAGATAACGAAACCTTGCCCTCACATAAAAAGCCTTGAGAAAAAATCTGGAATAAAGGAAAATTAGAAGCAGAACCAAATCCCTCCCCCTCGATCTTGTAACATATGCCTAAACATCCGATTAAATAACTTCAGCTAATAAGAAGCAGCTAGGAATGTCATCATGATATAAGATGACACCACCTTGATACGCCAATGGAGCTTTCAGACAGACAACACCATTGACAATGGAACAAGCAAATCTATATTTTA